>JANHZT010007362.1:110256-122662 GCA_032468215.1 Stegonotus admiraltiensis | reverse complement strand
GCTTCTTCAGCTGTTATGCTTCTTGGATGAAAAGCAAAATGTCTTCAAAGAAAAACCAGAAAGTCCAGTTGCCTCTTGAAAAAGCATATTTGGGACAACCATGACCTGGTTGATTAACAATCTCCATAGACATTCAAGGCATTCATTCTGTTTTGGGGCCTTTGAATTGCTTTAGGGAGATTTAGAAGCTAGTGTTCTGTGGTGACCTAAATCTATTTTAGACTAAATCAAAGAAACACCTTGAAACAACATTTGGAAACCTGAAACATTGGCATTCCACAAAGATATATCTTACGTACTAGAAACTAATGAAATATAAAAGGGATAACAGAAGTTTGAAAGTTTTTGTTTGTTTGATTGATATGGGCTTGGTTTTCTTAATCTCCACAATGCATTGATGTTTGCTCTTTCTTTAAAATATACCATTTTTTTAAAATCTTTATATATTTAGATAACATTTGCAGGTCCTTCCTCTTTCTTTAAAGTAAAATTTGACAGACTTCATACTAATAGTTACATGTTATAATTTTGAGATGGTTAAAAAATAACTACTCTTCAAATCCCACTGCTTGTTGAGTAAACATTATTGAGATTCCCCATAATCAAACAAATTTCTTCTTGTAGTAACTTATTAAAAGGTTAATAAGTCACAAAAATTAATATGGGGTATGGTATAAAGAAAACTATAAAGAGTTTGCTTCCACTAATCCCATTCTTTATTAGAGAATAACTTTTATGGTATATTATGCTCAAGTTGCTGAACAATATTGCTAGTGGAAAGAAATTAACAAACAATATGAAAATAATTGTATAGGTCAGAATATTGTGTAAATAAATGGAAAAGAAAGCAAGAGGGAAAATGTAGAAAAAGAATAAAGAAAAGCTGGCTGAAGCAAGAATGTGCAGATCAATTTTTAACTGTTCTCACATTTTATTCCTATTCCATATAATATTATATATATATATTATATAATATAATCTAGCATAAACATTGACATTTTAAATGTCAAAATCACCATCATCATCACCACAATTGTGGCATACATTTGGGATATGCTTCTTCAATAATAAGCTTACAAAATTACCTGCAAATTAGTATTTTTGATCCAGCTACCCCAATATCTGCTCTTTTCAATGTAAAGTTTTATAATATAAAACATTATTTAAGCACACCTACTTTTTTTAAATTAACTATTCTAGGGGTGGGGGAAAAATAGTAGTAGCAAGGAGACTCAATTTGCTCCTGCTCTCTTGTGCAGCTGATAGCTGGAATGCTTAAAGGTAAATATTTCATATAAGAAGAAATCAGCACTGGATTTATTTTCTCCCTAACTGAAAGATGCTGGTTCCCCACCTCTAATTTCAAACGAATTGCTGTTTGATATGCTGTTAATATCCACACATACTCAGTGAATCTACCGTTATCAGGATAAAATCCTTGCACAAAAATATTTTACATAATTATTACAGAGCAATTTCAAAGGGCATTGTTCGTTCGGTTTGGATCTCCCTAGATTGCATCTATAAGAGTGGGGAATATATTCCTTCAACAGCAAGAGAGGACAAGAAACTGAGAGGATCAAAGTTCAGATGTGAATGAGATTGTAACATGATGCTTACTTACAGGTTTGATCTTGACTTCTGACTGAAACCCCTTTGCCATCTGTCCAGGGAATATACAGTAAAGGCTGTGATTTATTGCTGTGTTATCATACCTGTCTGCCTCATTACAAACTCTGAATTTTATCAGGCAGCTTGTCCTGTAGTGTCTGGTGAGCAATTACTAAGGCCTGAATGGAAACTTGAAATACTTTGCTCACCATCCCATTAGCCTACTTGTTTTCACACTGCTGCTACGTACTGTTAAAAAAATTCTTTCTTGTGGTCAACGGAACTTGCATGATGGCCTCACAGAGGATCATTTTAAGGCAAACCTTCACGCCAGGGGTATTTTGACAATGGTACCTAATGGTACCTAATGTTGCTAAGTGGTGTGGGCCACCACTTTTCTTCAACCTCCAGGAAACTTTATGATTCTGCCAGAATTTGATTTCTATGCTGTCAGTGGATTATGCTACAGGTGACAATAATAGATATATACAATTTGAAAGGGGACAAAATCAGCTTGATTCAGGGGTGAAATCCAGCAGGTTCTGACAGGTTCTGGAGAACCAATAGCAGAAATTTTGAGCAGTTTGGAGAACCAGCAAATACCACCTCTGGCTGGCCCCAGAGTGGGATAGGAATGGGGATTTTGCAGTATCCTTCCCCTGCCATGGCCACCAAGCCATGGCCACCAAGCCACACCATGTCCACCAAGCCATGGCCACAGAACCAGTAGTAAAAAATATGGATTTCACCACTGGCTTGATTCATTATGAAGCTGTATCAATGAAATGGGGCGACAGAGAAATTCAACAAACAAACAAACAAAAACAAACAAAACAGAAAGATAATAGTCTTATTGATAATAATGGTGGTCCCCTTTTCAATGTTAGGGAGCTTATATTTCCCCTCAGAATTTCCACATGCAATCATACTATATTATTTCATTTTTTTAAAAAAAATTTCAACAGCAGCAAACATCTGTCTGCCTTAATTTTATCATGCACATTTCTGAACCATGTCATTGGAAAAATATTTCTTAAGCATAGGAGGAAGAGATAGATGACTCCATTTTTATTGGGTGAAAGAATCTATTCAGGAACTTTTATGGCACTGAAAGGTTGACTACAAACTTTACTTGCTCTACAGACTCTGTCGAGGGAGTCTGTAGGATACTAATAATGGTTGTTGAATGCTTGACCCCAGGATCCTCCCTTAAAGAATAGGACAGCTGAATCAGTCTCTCCCCCCACCCCCCAACCCCAAGAGAGCAATATAGGCTCCTGTGACAGTTAAAGATTCCAGATTGCAAAGATAGCAATTAGCAGCTATCTGAGAAATTGTTTACTGCAATCCCAAAATGCCTTTAAGAATTGGGCTGTCATAAATTACATTCCCTCCCCCAAGCCCAACTTTCCCTTTAAAAAACTGTATTCACTTATTTGACCACTTTTTATCCACAGTCAATAGAAATGAATATCAAAGGTTACAGAAGTGGTATACAATAATTCACCCAGCCAGAGAAACATATGAAAAATGAAGAAAGCCCTACAGGAATGTTCAATACTTTCAGTTGTTTGCCTTTTAGTAAAATTATTTCAGCCTTCACTTCCCATGTAATCCTCTAGCATTAATGTGCCTAGGTAGATGTTGGTTGCCATTCAATTAATAAATGTGAATAATATTTATATGTACATTAGTTTGCCCTTTAGCCAAGCAAAACAAAACTTCAGTATATTATTTCCAGATAGATCAATGACTGGTAAGGGGTTTCAGAAAACATGCCGGAGACAATCCGTGGTCCAATTTATCACTTAACTGAAGCAAAGATGAGCTTTTGGTATGAACACTCACCTACCTACCTACCTACCTACCTACCTACCTCCACCCCAACACAAATAAAATAAATACAATGCTTCTTCCAAGTGAGAACATGATGAATTCCTTCCTACATAGTGGGCCAACCATGGAAATAATAATCTTAAAACTTTGGTAAACACATGAATTAGTTATCAAGCTTCATTTTACTCCAGTTGCAGATTCTAAATGCCCATATAACTCAAAGTACAGGTAGAATTAGGCGTGAAATGCTACTGGTTCACTCCAGTTCGGGCGACCCGGTAATGATAAAAACTACCACTTCGGGTGAACCGGTAATAAAAAAAAGCTATTGGTTCATCCAGACCGATATTTCCGATGATCAGCTGTGCTGCATGGTTTATATTAGCTAGAAAGAAGGAAATCCTGCTTCCTAGCAAAGCTAAATCATGCGACACAGCTGTTCCCCCCACCCCCTCTGTTCTACTTACCTAGTGAAGTCTTCTTTTTCTGCATGAAGCATGTGTTTGGCGTGCACTGTGTATGCACGGCCAGCGAACCGGTGGCGATACATGGAGGATTTCACCACTGGGTAGAATACTCCACTTGTCATATGACAGTAGAAGGGCTGCAAAGAATGAACCAAGGTAATCTGACTTTTATTTTAAAGAAGAATCCCGTAAAGTAGCAGACGAGGCTAGGAAAAAGTATTCTTGGCTAAACATCAACATCACAGCTGAATCTACAACTCCAGCATCTCAGATAGAAATACCACCTTCCTGCAAAGCAATCTGTTTTAAAATGTTCAATATAATACCTTGTAATTTCTTCTCATTTATTCAAAAAATTGCTTTCTATAATAGCTGAAATTATGAAGAAGCTGTCCATTTTCTTTGTGAAAGAATGACGGGCACTATCTAAGCTCTATTCAGATATAAATAAAACTAGAATAGTGTATACTAATATAAGCAAGCAAAATTAAAGCAATATCTATTGCAAGCCCTATCCCTGACTTTCGAATGTTGGGCTGTTTCCAGCCAATGTTTTATAAGTTGTCTTTTGTTCTTTAAACTTCTCACTTATCTTTTTTAAAAGGACCTCACCAACTCCATCCAATCATAAGTTAAGTTTCTCACTCTTCCTAAGCATCACATTTCTACTGAAGCGATTTTTTACATCTTTCCTAATATACACATTTCTCACATCCATATAACAAAATAGACAAAAAGAAATCCCAGTTTGCTTCTTTTAAGAAGCATTCATTTCTATGTAATGGAGAAATAGTTACATTTTAATCAGCTGGACATCCCTTCATTATTCATGAAAGTAGCCTCCTCATGAGTTAACACAGGAGCCATTGTTGAAACGCTGAGAAAAATCTCCAGTTTAGGCACCTGGGAAATCAACTAATTTCTAAAGATAAAGAGAATTAAGTTGCTAAGATAGTTGTAACTTCATCCTATCCCCTTTTAATAAACATTAATAAAGAAACTCTGGGAGAACTTGCTTTTTAATATTTACTGCAAATCATGCATGTTTTCCACCAAAAACCTTGTATTTTTCTATATACAAAGTACATTCTGGTTCCTAGTCTAACAGCAACACTGGCATTCCTTATACATTTAAGTATACATATATTAAACAACCAAGAAGGCATTGCACATTGCTGCCTTACTCCTTGTTAAATCTGAGTTATTTAGAAAGCTTTCTATTTATTCTCACAGATGCTTTATTTCCATTACTGCTATGACTACTCTTATTACATTTAACAACCAACTTTCAATTCCATATTCACACAACACATTGCATAATTCAAGCCTATTCATTTATCAAATGATAAATAGTATCATTTGTATATTTCTTGATGACCTGCTGAAGAGAAAAACATCTGTTCTACACACTCCATTCCTGGCTCAAAGTTATATTGTACTTCATGAATTTTACACATTCTTACCTCTTTTACCCTTTCAGTTACAATTCTGCCAAACACTTTCCCAAGAATACTAAATAAAGTAAGCCTCCTGTAGCTTTTGCACTCACTCTTCCAATGTTTTGCTTTTTATAGCAATACAGTAATGGCATTATTCTCATATTCAGATATAATTTTCAGGCACAAATCATGATAAACAAGACATGAAGCCACCCCCAAAACGATAATGTTAATATTTCTCCAATTAACATCTACACTATTTTTATTTTTTTCATACAATTGTAAATACCTCTTCATTATTTTGTCTTGAACCTTAATATTTGTATTATTCATTTCAATTTTGTTTTTCAATATAATGCTATATTTCCCATATAAAACTCTATAACTGGGAGAAATGGAACCATAGAAGAATTATAGAAAAATTATATAACATGGCCATCAGATCTCCTACAGTGGACACATACACCACCACCACCACCATCCAAAAAAAAATCATAGAAGAAACAGAATAGTTAGCATCTGTAACAGAAGAGTTCTAAACTTTGTATTTGATGAAACACAATGATTTCAATATGAGTCCAAGGCAAATCTTTCAGTATTAAGGTAATCCAACTCCATGTTCTAACCACAAATCAGAGGAAGCTCATATTGAATAGTTGCACCTTACCTTGCAAAATAGGAACCCAGTGGCTCTGTGGCTAAGACGCTGAGCTTGTCAATTGAAAGGTCGGCAGTTCAGTGGTTCAAATTCCTAGTGCCACATAATGGGTGAGCTGCCATTACTTGTCCCAGCTTCTGCCAACCTAGCAGTTCGAAAGCATGTAAAAATGCAAATAGAAAAATAGGGACCACCTTTGGTGGGAAGGTAACAGCGTTCTGTGTGCCTTTGGCATTTAGTCATGCCAGCCACATGACCACACAATTCCTGCACAATTCCATTTTAAATTAAAGAAGTAATCATTAAGCCTTAAAGATACAGCCTCAGCAATATTCCATGAAGATAAGGTAAAAAAAAGATGTAATGAACTAGATTTAACAGAACGTCCGAAGAATTCTGGGCAGAAATTCATCAAAGTAATTAAAGATATTCTGAATTGCTAAAAGCAAACGAAGGTGATAGGCTATCTATTGATACAGTGAAAGCAGATAAAAGATGATGAAAAACAAAAAGCAACAATATTGATATTGACTTCAAAGAAGAACAAATAGAGCCAAAAAGAATAAGCAATGCAATGAATTAACAAGAAACACAATTATTTAAGATAATTACTGAAATCAAGGGAATCTTTATAGAGAGATAAAAAATCTAAAAAAGAGACTGCATGAAATACAGAACTATAAAAAGAAGTCTTCAGAATCACAGATATGAGATCTTTGAGTCCGAACCAAACATTTTGGGAAGTGTATATAAATGGTCTCTAGAAAATAGATCTAATAACAATGCTGTAAGAATTGAAATGAAATACCTCAAAAATGGATATTTATTTATATTTATTTATTTATTTATTTATTTATTTAAATATAAATAAATAAATTTATAAATTATATTTATTAATATAAATTTGATTTACATAATCCAGTAGATGATGTTGCTTTGGTGGCTAGAGATGAAAAAGGTTTGTGAAAGTGAAAACAAGAATCCAACAAGCTGGTCTCTCGCTCGCTGTCACATACACACACACGCACACACACACACCACATGCACCCACAAACCCTCTAAGATTGTATCAAGTGTTAGTACCAATCCAATGTAAATAGGTAAAAAAAAAACAATAGAAGTAGCAACAAACCTGATCTTTAGGGCTCACAAATTCACAGATGGCCATTACCATTAAATAGTGTCTGCTTATTGGGGATAAAAACTGGCAAGTATAGACAAAATAATAAACTGTAGACATAAGGGCAGAACCACATCTATTGTCATACTTTTGTAAAATTTGGCTGTGAAAGTGGATTTTCAGAAATGCTTTCAAGGTTTTGAAACTTGCTGCTAAGAGAAGATTTTGGAGACTACCTTGGATAGCAAGAAGAACAAATCAATCAATACAAGAAAAAGTAAAACGAGACAGAATTAATAATGAAACTAAAGTTTAAATATTTTGGCCACATGTGGCTTTGGAGATTAAACTGATGCTTGAAAAATTGAAGCCAATGGTTAAATAGCATCAATGCCCACAAGTTTAACAAAACTCAAGAAGTTAACAACAATTGTTATCAGTAGACTATTGAGACATGAAGACTCAGATGGGACTGAATGACTGAACAAAAACAACTAACTGTTTTGGCGTTGTTAGTCATAACAACACGCAGCCTATGATTAGAGTTGTCAATGCCACAGAATTTATATTACTTCCTTCTGGATTGTAAAACTGAAGCTCATGGAGAGTTTTCTCATCCCTTTCTTTTCTATCTAGTGGGCTGACAAAGAGTGAGGTATATCACTCCAATCAGAAATCTGAACTTAATTCTTGCAAAAGGCTTTTTAAAAGTAAGCAAGGAAGTATTTCTCCTTTTACATATACCATATAAACACAAATTCATTCCTGAGACACTATTTAACCAAAATACTTCATTTAGGCTTAATATGCATCAAGAAAAATTAATGTAGATCAGGGGTGTCAAACTCAAGGCCCGGGGGCTGGATTCAGCCTAGAGGAGTGCTTAGATCTGGCCCACAGGGAAGCAGCAAAGGACCAGCCCGTGGTGCCTCTGCCAGTAAAAACAGAGCTCAGGAGGGCTCCTGAGCTCCATTTTCTCTAGCAGAGTATTGCAGGAGGCTGTCCCATCTTGCAAGGACTGTGAGTGCCCCCCTCCCCCCCGAGCTCAGTTTTCACTGACAGGGGGTTGCAGGAGGCTGTTGCAGCCAAAAACAGAGCTCAGGAGCCCATTTTCGCTGGCAGAATGCTTGGGCCACCACAAGAACCCCTGACATGAGTAACATCATGCTCGCCACACCCACCCTGGCCATGCTGCCCCTCTCCCCCCTCCCCAAAGTCAAACACAACCCTGATGTGGTCCTCAATGAAATCAAGTTTGACACCCCTGATGTAGATGATGATGATGATGATGATGACGACAACAACAACAACTATCATCATATTTGATGGGGGTGAATTCCCTTATACTAGTTATATAAAAGTATCTACAGTTAAAGGTGGAACAGTAAACATAGATAATGTCCACATAGTTGATTGTGGGAATCCAACACTATCATCACATGCTCTCTTCTCTTTTCAAAGCTCTTTAGGAGCTTCTGCTAAGTAACATACATTTTTTAATATATAACTTTAAGATGAATTTAAGATGACATAATGAAGGGTCCTCACCTATCCATCTCAGCTTGACAGGGTTTTTGTATGTGTGTATGTGTGAATTATGGGGATTTGTTTTGTTTTAATTAAGTCCGAGAGCTGCTGGGAAATCCAAAATGCTTCCTGGAAAATGGCAAATCCTTCCTCACCTGTTCCAAGAAAACTGCAAGGAAGTATTTACTAGGAGTCAGACTTAATTTGACCTTTTTACATTTGCATGAGCTACAAATTGCTTTCTTTTTACCTTACCGTACTTAGTGCATGAGTTTTCCATTAAAACCAGCCACTGCATGTATAAATCACATTTCCCAGTATAAATGGAACATATTGAGAAAGATTTTTTCCCTGTTCAGTAGGGTCTGTATAACCCATTTCCAAAAGGTATGTTATTATGCAAAGGAAGAAACAACCCATAATCATAATTCACTTTACCCAGTGGCACCAAAAATGTCATTTTATTTTATTTTATTTTATTGCACAAAATGATGAATCTAGGAAGGAATGTTCAGCCGCCACTTCTTTCTTCAGATTGGTGTATTTCTAAGTACTTTTTAATGGGCACTTATAAATAAAAAAGCTTTAAATAATCAATTGATATTTAAAACAACCATCTTATTAAATCCAACCCTGAAATTGCAGTTTGACATTAAAAAGTGGGAAATAGTAGTACAAGAATGCTATATTATACTTTACCAGATGGGAAGCAGTCTACAGAAATTTTTCCAAAACCCAGTTTTTCTAGTTGTTCATTTATCATTTGTTTTGTGTTTTGGTTTAAAGCATTATTTTAAAAATAGGTATGGACTGTTTTCTGTGGATTCTGCTCATACATTAAGAGAAGTTTTCAGGACAATATCCATACATTTAATCTCATCTGAAGTAAATGAATGACAAATTTTAAGTTATGGTAACAGAGCTGGACTTGGACTATATTTTCAGTGCTTCAGTAACTGTTGCTTGGAGAAATACAGCATGCAAACCATTGTACTGTATACATAGGCAGGAAGGGATGAATTACTCTTTCCTTGTGTTTTCACTCTAGAAATAATTCACAAAGAATGTTTGTCAGTCATCTTCCATTGTTTTGGCAGATGTTTGCCCGAGAAGGCATCTTGTGTCAATGTCTGCTCCAATAATGTTTGTGTTTTTTTCCATTCTTCTCATTGGACAAATGTAATTTGAATATCTAGTTTGGCAATAAATCATATTCCATAGGGTGTGTCTATCAGCAATCAAATCTTTAGCTAGGCATTCTGGTATTTCTCAAATTTCAGCTGACCTTTTGACTGTAAAGGCTTAAGACTAAAATCCTGGTATCAGCTGCGGTTCTTTTTCCCCCCCAACTGATGAACATATGAGTATATGTGGAAGGGAAGGTGCTATTATACAAATGTAACATGCTAAAATGAGAAAAGTTTCAAATGAACAACATCAGGAGTTGTCGGTCATTCAAATGAGCTGAGAGAGTGGCCTGCCTGTTTCACATTTATAGAAGATCTGGTGATGCAAGATCATATTATAATATTTGGATCTAGATTTACTCTCCATTAACAGAAGGGGAACTTCCATTTGTGATGAGACATGGGTTTCAATGGGATATACCAGCTGAAAATGAAACTGAAGTAGCAATAATGTTTATAGTTCAACTTTCCTTCTCTATTTCTTCTTTACTGTTATAAAGAATTTAATCCAAAGCAGACATTTAAAGACAACAGTGCATTCCACCAGCAAGGCTTCCTAAGATGTTCCCAAACTCATCACCAATTTGTTGGAAATGTAAGAAATCAAACGGGACATATTATCATCTATGTTGGGCTTGTGCCACAGCAAAAAAGTACTGGATTAAAATTAAAAAGTGGCTTGAAGAGATAACTGAACAACAGACTGGAAACTGGAACATTTTTTATTGGGCATACCCACAAGAAATTATAATAAAGAAATACAATATCTCATTCTACATATTATAACTGCAGCTAGGATAACCTATGCACAAAATTGGAAAAATAATGTCATACCAAAAGATGAAGAGGTGATAAAGAAAATTATGGATAAATTGACGAAAGAAATAAAAGGAAAAGATGAAACGGAATATTACTTAATATGGGGAAAATGGTACAAATGGTTGGAGGACAGGAATAACAGACAAGAAAACACATAACAGAGATGATCTAGAAATCAGGCAGCATCAACAAAATGATATTAAATATATAATATATGTACAGTAACATATGGATATAATAATATGTATAATAAGTAAGGAGTAGTATATACAATATATAAGTAATAAGAGAACCACAAACATAAATATGTGAATATGTAGGGTGGGGACATAAACTGTGGCTATACACCGATACAGAACAGTTGTAAAATGGACATTTTTCTTTTGCTTTTGTTTTGCAAAACTACAAGAGGGAGGATTTAGAATATAAGAGAATCTTTTTTAAAAATATCTTCCTGTTTCACTAGCAGGATCATCTAATTTGCTGCTCCCTGCAACTCATGAATCAACGTGATCATTACTTTTCAGGTTAGAGCAGGGTCTCAGGAAAGACTTATGCACAGGAAGATGACAGTCTGTAGACTGTTATGTAATCAACATTTCAGACGATTTTTCTAGTGGTTGTCAATTAACGAATATTTTAACGGTAACAATGAATTGGGAAGTAAATTCATAATGATGAATTATGTCATTTTTCCAAAATTATTGGCTTATAGATGTGTTAAGCAGACACCTCCTACTTCCTTGTTTTTTGTTGAACATGTAAACTGGACAATCTGGATGATTGAGAATATCCATAGACATGTAAACCAGAGGTGAAGTTAATGGTCTGATACATGGAATGGCCACCAGGCTGAGCTTAGGTGTGATTTTTGTGATTTTCCTCAGGCTAATGGCTCAAAGGAAAATTAAAAGACGCCATAATATACATTTTTCTCTATCTTGGTTTACTACTGCAATTGAATTTAAGGTATTTTTTTTAAAAAAAGAAAGAAATCAGTAGAAAAACAGTAAAGGAATGATAGCAGAAATAATAAAGTTTAGAAAAATATATTTTGACAACATGGAACAGAGTGGCATTAAGGGACTAATAGTAAAATGTGCATTTTCAGATTTACACTGTAGGAAAAGTCATTTGGCTGGATTAAGATTCATTATCATTTTGTAATAGATTATTCTTCAGTCACAGGAATGAGCTGTAGATCATATACTATGGGGTTGCTGAAGGAAAGACTCAAAATAAATATTCTCTTCAATTTATATAAATTACAGAATGCAGCATGACTGCTGAATATGTGGATAGCATACTATTTATTGATATTAAAATGTATATTCCATTAAATAAACCATCATATGTTCCCTGGCAAAGATCAGTACAGCAATAATGCAATCATTAATAGAAGAGGTGAGCAGATGTGTTTCATTTAATAGATACTATAGATATTGTTTCATTCAGAACCTTCATGTTGCTGTGTTCAGTTAGTAAGTTACCTATCTTGCCCTCCTGGAAATGTGTATTTCTATACATATAGGCTACAATTAGTGCAAGTCTGAATAGTGTGATATTTCATTTAGTGCAAATATAAATTGATTTTGTCCTACCAGATTCAACAGAACGTTCTGTTGTCTAGGGATCTTCATTTCAAGGGCCCTAGGCCAGTGGTAGGCAAACTGGGTTCTTTCACACCCTGTGGACTTCAACTCCCAGAATTCCTAAGACAGCCAAGCTGTCTTAGGAATTCT
>JANHZT010007362.1:20387-32071 GCA_032468215.1 Stegonotus admiraltiensis | reverse complement strand
CTTCCAACAACCAGTTCATCAAACTGCTCAGAAAGTTAACAACCAGTTCTCCCGAAGTGGTGCAAACTGGCTGAATCATACCACTGATTAGATTCATACCTTCCTGGTTGGATAAGGGGACATTTGATTGTTCCAGATGATGGTTAATTCTTCCTTGAGGAAGGAGATGGTCCTGATGTCTTTTAAGGAGGTACTGCTTTATTCCCTTCTCAAGGGGCTATTGTTTGACTCAACCAATATGCACAGGTTTAGTTCAGTCTCCAATCTTTCCTTGTTTAGAGAGAAGGTTGTCACAATACAGTTTGAAAGGACTCTGGATAAAACAGGTTATCTAGACCAGTGATCCCCAACATTTTTGTCACCAGGGACCAGTTTTATGGAAGACAATTTTTCCACAGATGGGGAGGTGGGAGGAAGAGCATACAACTTGTTTGCGGTTCTATGAGAATCTAATGATGATATGAAGTGGAACTGAGGCGGTGTTGCTAGCCTGGGGAGCAACTGCAAATACAAGTGAAGCTTTGCTTATTCACCTTCTGCTCACTTCCAGTTGTGTAGTCTGGTTCCTAACAGGCCATGAACCAGTACTGGGGGTTGGGGATTCCTCATCTAGACCCTTTTCAGGCAGGATTCAGGCCAGGGTATGGGATTGAGATGACGTTGATCACATTCTTGGTTGACCTCTGGTGAGAGCAGGATGGGTGTAGTGTATCCTTCCTTGCTCTTTTTGACCTCTCAGTGGCTTTCAGAACTATCAATGATGTATCCTTCTGAATTGGCTTCAGGAGTTGGGGTGGTTGGCACTGTGTTTGTTATGCTGGCTCTCTTTCTTCCTCTGGGGCCAGTTCCAGCCCATGTGTATAGGAGGGGAGAGGTCCAGCCTATAGCTCTGCTTTGTGGGGTGCCAAAGGATTCAGTCATCTCTCCCCTGCTGTTTGTTCTGACCTAGGCTTCCTGAGTCAGTAAAATACACAAGTAGTCCCAAAAACCTGTTTTATTGTGAATTCTGAATTTTGTTCATTCATAGATGAGTCCAAAATAGTTGTAAAGAGTCCTTCGGGATAAGGCTGATAATCACCCACCTTTATCTTCCTTGACACGCTGCCAAAGACCTAAACGGCAAAGCCACATGGAGTCCAGAATCAAACAGAGCTTCAGACTTTAAGCTGCACAGAATTAACAACGTTGCTTCCTGCAAAGCCCACATGCCTTTGCTCCTCTTTTAAGTCTTACGGGAGGGCCAATCATCTCCAAGCCCTACTCCCGAGTTGCCCCTTTTGTTTTAACTGTTCTTGCCTTCTGGCAGCTCTGCGCATGCGTGCACTGGGAACAAGTTCCCCCTGTTCTTCTGCTTCACTGAGGTCTGACTCTGGAGGCTCCGGAGGCAGCGCTTGCCCCCCAGATGGCCCTTTCTCTGCCTCCAATGCAGAGCCCTTGTCTGAGCCTTCCCCAGATTCCAGGAGTGACCCATGTTCCTCCCCAGCCTCCTCACTGTCCAACTCTGCTGCCAGCTCCACAGGCTGCTGGTGGACCACAACACTGTTCATCATCTACATGAGGCTGTTAGGTGAAATGATCTGACAGTATAGGGTGAGGTACCATTAATATGTTATATACCTCCACCCCAGGCCATCTGAGTGTCCCAGCATCTTGGGGCTGTAGAGACCTGGATAAGGCAAAGCAGGCTTTGGCTCAATCCGAGCAAGACTGAGTGGCTTTGGGTGTTTGGGCCTTCTGGTTCTGAGGATTTTCTATCTTTGTCGTGAATGAGTGGATGCTGCCTCAGAAAGACCTACAATGCAATCTGAGATCCTTTTGGACTCATAACTTCTGGTTGAAGTGCAGGTAGTAGCCATGGAGAGCCTTTGTGCACCTTCTGGTTGGGGTCTATCTTTGAAGAATTGCAGATAATTCAACTGGTTCAGAATGCACTTTTATGAGTAGTAATTGACACAATTTATACCATTTACACAAATTTGATAAGTATAACATTATTATTTTATGAGCTGCATTGGTTGGTTGGTTGGCAGTATATTTCTGAAGGGGGAAAAAGATGTTCTGGTTGTCACTTTTAAAGCCCTTCATGGTTTGGGATTGGATTGCCCCAGTCTTTTCCCAGTTGCTTTTACCTGTTCAGTTTAATCAGGCAGGATGGGCATTTTCCAGATCCTAATGGGAATGTCAGTTGCTAGGAAATGTATCTTTTCTGCCATAAAGTTAAAGGTTTCACTCACACATATCAGCTAGTCGTTCCCGACTCTAGGAGGAGCTGCTCATCTCCATTTCAAAGCCAAAGAGCCAGCGCTGTCCGAAGATGTCTCCGTGGTTATGTGGCCAGCATGACTAAACGCCAAAGGTGCACGGAATGCTGTTATCTTCCCACCAAAGGTGGTCCCTATTTTTCTACTTGCATTTTTTATGTGCTTTCGAACTGTTAGGTTGGCAGAAGCTGGGAGAAGTAATGGGAGCTCACCCTGTTACACGGCACTAAGGATTCAAACCACTGAACTGCTGACCTTTTGATTGACAAGCTCAGCATCTTAGCCACCTAGCCACTGCGACCCTTTTTCTGCCATAGACCTATGTAATATTCTCCCTCTGAGATTAGGATGGCTCTAACCCTGCTGGCTTTTGTAAGGCTCGTAAGACCTGGTTATGTATGGGCCTGAGACCCCAACTGTGAAAAATGTTCTGTCTCTTGGTTGTGCCATTCTCTTTGGCTGCTGTATGTACCTATGATGGAAATCTGTTTTTAGTTTATTTGAGACATTTGTTAAGATTGGCAGCCGTACAAATTGAATAAACAAATAAACACACACCGGTAAGTAAATTCAACATCTTTTTTACAGGCAGAATTGTCTAAACCGGTATCCCTCTTTCTATTCCAATGCATTTGGTAATTCTTTCTTAAATGAAGAAAACTGACTTTGTCATTTATAAGACTCAGGCTTCAAACCTGCTACTTGATTCTGCTTTTCATAATTCCACAGAGGAAGCTTTTCTGATTGGAGAAGACAAAAGTAAATTAGGACCTGAGTAGGTAATTGTATTGTTATTTTGCTGTCTTCATTGAGCAATTGTTCCACTGATTTTTCCCCCCCTTTTCCTTTTGTTTTGAACATATTTAAAGATATGTCCCTTCCCTCCCTTTCTTTTTCTTAGCTCTTTGGCTAGACTCAGCTGATTCTCAATATTTTACTTTCCTAAACTAGCATTTTAATTCTAGGCTACCATTCTTGTCTCTGCTTAGAAGAGCTGTGGAGTTGATCTCAATAAATTCCATCTCATTGTTTGCAATGGGAAGGAAATTTTAAAAGAAAAAATAAAACAGAAGCATTTAGAAAGACAACTGGATGCCTTGGAAGTCCTGAGGTTGGGGAGATCCTTGACAGAGTTTTGTCATTTTAGCACAGTTGCTTTCAAATGGATGTAGGCCAAGACCAAAAAATTGAAATTACTTCACAAAATAGAATACCTAATTAAAATAAAAGATGTAATTAAAAAGACCTATGATATTTTTATTTTAAAAAAGTAGACTAATACATGTCTTTATTATGAGTATGTATAGCCCTAATGGTGGAATTCAGTTTTTTTTACTACCGGTTCTGTGGGTGTGGCTTGGTGGGTGTGGCAGGGAAAGGATACTGCAAAATCCCCATTCCCATCCCACTCCTGGGGGAAGGATATTGCAAAATATCTATTGCTTAAGGCTATTGCTAAACACATTGTAAGCCACTCTGAGTCTCCGGAGAAGGGCGGCATATAAATCAAAGCAAATCTATCTATCTATCTATCTATCTATCTATCTATCTATCTATCTATCTATCTATCTCCATTCCCACCCCACTCCGGGTCCAGCCAGAGGTGATATTTGCCCATTCTCCAAAATTACTCAAAATTTCCGTTACCAGAAATTTCCAGAACCTGTCAGAAGCTGCTGAATAGCACCCCTGCCCTAACCATGTAAAATATGAAGATAAAGATTATTTTTAAATAGAAAATGTTATTGGTAATCTAAATAGACTATATTATATATTGTTGATGTTCTCTGTGAAGAACCCTAGAATACTGGTAGAAATAAGAAATGGAAGGTCTACAGTCAATGTTTCAGCATACCAAAATTTTTTAAAAAGTGATGTTTTACAGTTTTATGAAAAATGTTGCCATTTTAAACCAGAAAAAGGCAAATATTGGCCTTATTATTATGTAGTGAACTATATTTATTCATGTTTACTGGTTTGCTATAAACATTAAAAGCAACATATGCCCATGAGATCTGGTGAATAATTTAAATATATATAAACAGAATAATTTGTTTGGAAAAATATTGTAAAATTTACTATATACATTATTCAAACAATTCTAATGCATAAATATACTCATGAACACACATTTTTACATAGAGGCAGACTTGGAAAAGAAAATCTTAGTGACATCTTGAAATGCACTCAGAAGTGACTTTGATTATGATGAAAATGATGATTTTGCCTGTACCAGCTGTATAATAATAAAATTTAGTAGAATGCAAGTGTGTCCTTAGAAAAATTCCCTTAAATATTGGAATTTACTACTATTGACTGACAGATGAGCCAAGAAGGACTTGCAGTCTTATAGCATGGCCATATCAAGACTAAACTAGTATTTAGAATCTAAACTGGTAGAAATCTGTTAATATTAATAGCTCAAATTGTAGTTGCAGTGGACAAGGGCTCTAATTCTTTTGATGAGATTCCTGGTTATTTATGTTGGACATAAAACAATGGACTCAGGAAAATTAGTACTATTGCAGAAAAATTATAGCAATAGCAATAAGGCTTATATATCACTTCATAGAGGTTTACAGCTATCTCTGAGTGGTATACAGAGTCAGAATATTGTCCCCAACAATCTGTGTCCACATATTATCGACCTTGGAAAGATGGAAGGCTGAGCCAACCTTGAGCTGATCAGGACTGAACTCCTGGTTGTAGGCAGGGTTGGCCTGCATTCAAATTACTGTGCCACCCTGTTTCAAGTTTGATTTTGATTTTTTAGTATTCTGTGTAAATTTAGCTTGTCTGATTGGTTTATAGTTCAATGCATTGTGCAACTCTCAAAAATTCAGTGACTAAATTAAATATGTTATGTAAATGCTATCATTTCATATATATATATGTATGTATGTATGTATGTATGTATGTATGTATGTATGTATGTATATATATATATGGAAGCATCTTACCCAGATCCCTTCCTTGCCTTTATAGTTTGAATTAGTGTGTTTGTAGAAAAGAAATAATTTCCTTTCCATTTTAGCCATTTTATTGCAATACATTAATGCATTCTCTCACTTCGCTACATGCACCTAAGTAGGCATGGTCATTAAATAGTGGAGGCTGTATTACATTTTTAGGAGGACTAAGGAGTGTCTTTCTAAATTCTTTGGAAGTAAGAAGGATAATTTGATGGTATATTCCCCCCCTTTTTTTTTCTCATCCTCATGGGCTTATCTTTTTGAGATATACTAAATTGAAGCCCCCAATTTGGGTCTATGAAGTGTTGTGAAGCCCAAAGTTCAGCCACCAATGTATTGTCCATTTATTTGTGGTCTACATACCACACCTAGTTTAGCATTCCACTGCATAACCTCAGCATTTGATGTGTAGAGAATATTCCTTACTAACATAGCTGACAGGAAAGGTTTCCTTGACAGCCATTACAGGGTTTTGGCAACTATTTCAAATACAATCTCTGGCATCTTAAGCTGAGCCTCCATGCTGACATGGCCAGAAAGAACTTTGTGTCACATTCAGGCACAGCAAGATTAATTTAAGACAACTTGATGTATCCTTTCTGCTGAATCCAAATTTATTTTGCTGTAAAAGAAAGTAGCCAAGTATTGTCCTAGCTTAGGAGGTAACTGCATGATTCCTCTTCTGTGGATGTAATTGCTTCTAGAATTGTATAACATTTTGGACTTTTATATTGATAGCCCCCTGGTAGTTTGAGCTATCGAGCTAAGTGGGCTGTTGCTTTCTTCTTAAACTGCTGATCATCATTGGTAAAGTACCTGGTTTTACCTTCTTCAATGTGTAGTTTCTATACAGCTTCCTTTGGTTTATCTAGAATCAGCTTTGGAATCCCAACTGTGTATACTTGATTCAATTTTTAGCTTTGGTTGGTTGGTTGTTTAAAGTATGTCTGGGTACATCTGTGGAAGAAATAGAATACAAAACTTGAAGGGTGATTAGGATTATTTAGAAAGAAAGTGAACAGTAATCTGTAAACAAACTTTAAATATATAAATGTTCCATATTTCTGAGGTATCAACTGTTGGGAGGATTGTCCCAATTTTCTATTTTTGGTTCATTATTATGATGAGTTTGTCAAATTTAGTTGCAGTTATTGCCTTTCTGTTTATTAAATATATTATTCTTCAGTGACAATAACAGTGACAACGGCATTAGACTAATAGTAATAGTGATCACTTCAAACAGCTCATAATTTATTAACAGTTTAAAATAAAAATGCTTTAATAGAGAAAATAAAAAATTAAGATATTCAGGTTGATGATATAAATCTCAGTTGTATCTATTGTGGCAAATTGCACTGAATAAAATCAGCTATTCTCTATTAATTATGAGATTTTTATTTATGTGAGTAAATGTAAATGGCTTCACCATGAAGAAGATGCAAATCAAATGAATTTTAGGGATATAACCCACATTTCCACAAAGTTGAAACAATCCTTTTGTTTTATTGCAGCTTCTATTTTATCAGCAGCATACTAATCATGATTATAGGAACTGTAGCCTATGAATATGCTAATATGATGAACTGATGAAGGTGTAAAACTGGCAACAGGCAGATCCAATTCAAGGTGTTGGTTATTACCTTTAAAGCCCTATATGGCTTAGGGCCAGGCTATCTTTGGGACCCTCTTCTACCGCATAGCTCCCAGCGACCGGTAAGATCCCACAGAGTTGGCCTCCTCTGGGTCCTGTCAGCTAAACAATGTCGGCTGGTGGGCCCATGGGGGAGAGCCTTCTCTGTGGCTGCCCTAGCTCTCTGGAACCAGCTACCCCCTGAGGCTCAGACTGCTCCCACCCTACTGGCCTTCCAGAAAATGGTGAAAACCTGGCTTTTCCGGCAGGCTTGGGGCCGTTGATCTCACCACTGTGATCTTGCAAGATCTGGCCATGAGCAGTGTGTATGGGGTTTTTTTTAATGTCTTTTATTGTATATTGTTCATACTGTCCTTGTTGTTAGCCACTCAGAGTCCTCGGAGAGTTGGGTGGCATAGAAATATGAATAATAAATAAATAAATAAAATCCAGGTTCAAGCCTCAGCCATGGCAATTCATAGTCAAATTCTCCCTTAGCCTCACCTACCACTCAGACTACCCAAGTGTGGTGTAATGGTTAGGGTGCTAAATTGAGAATCCAATTTCAAAATCACTCTTAGAATGGAAAGTACTGTTGATTTTAGGCTATTCACTCTCTCTCAGTCCACTCTTAATCTCACAGGCATTGTAGGGGGAGAGCCATTTCAGTTAATGGTGGGAAAAATGAGAAGAAGATCAATTTTATTAAAAGTCGTAAACTTTCAAGAACTGGAACATATTTCTTCAGTGGCTAGACTGAGGCAGGATTTCAAATAGGGTGAGGTGAGGGGAAAAGGAGGGAGAAATAAGTTGATAATGCAAGCTACATATGAGAGAAATTATAAATACTTTATCAATTAAAATTGTAAAATGTTTTTTTTTAAAAAAGTTGTGCTTTTGAGGCTTTCTGAAACATTCTAAAAAATTCTGATGTATGTAAATTCAATTTTTCTCTCGATGGACTTGCTGAAGTCCCATTTTTTCCAAGAGACATATTGAGATCTGTCATGCTCTGTCCTGGGATATTGAAATGTTCTAATATCTGTGCAAAAGTTTAAAATTAAGCATTAAAAATTCATCCTTTGTGCTGAAAATGGAACCGTGGCATCTGCATTTTTATGAATGGTAGTTTCACTTGTTACCTATTCAAAAGATGTTTTTTTCATGAACTAAGTGAAAGAAATCAGAATAAAGTTTTCCAAATGCAACTGCCTATAAAACAGGGATCCTGTGAAATAATGACTCTAGAGAAGCAAAACTAGATTTTGGAGAAACAGGCAAGGCACAATGTTGAGATTTTTAAACTTTGACATTGGAGAAGTTATGGATGGTCAAGAAAACAAAGAGCTTATTTGTTAAGGAAGGCACAAATTATCTGTTAAGGAAGTCACAAATTTCAGATTGTCCTACTAGAGACCTAACTCTCTAGACAAGGCTTTCATATGGGAAAATTAGGAGGAAAAAGAAGATGATGACCAACATCAAGGTGGATCAATTCAATTAGAATAGTGATAAGTGCATTGTTGGCAGACAAGATTAAGGACAGATTGTTATGAAGAAAATCTATCTAAGAGTAGGCACTGAAACAAAACCCATGAAAATAATGGATACCAATCCCTGAAGTTGAATATCAAATATTTGTTCATTCTTTAGGCATATGAAAACTATGGAAGTCATCATACTAAGGACTCATAAACCAGATCCTCAACTACAAATATTTGCAACATTCCTTTTTCCACAAGATCTAATTCTTTAAAAAGGTTTGCACATTTTTAAATTGCTACCTGAGTAACAAATGGTTGCTTAAACATGATACATGAGCATTGTGCCATGGTGGTACAATGGTTAGAATGCAGTTCTGCAGGGCTAATTCACTGCTCATTCCAGGAGTTCGATCCTGACCCGCTCAAAGTTGACTCAGCCTTCCATCCTTCCAAGGTGGATAAAATGAGGACCCAGATTGTTGGGGGCAATAGGCTGACTCTGTAAACTACTTAGAGAGGGTTGTAAAGCACTGTGAAGTGGTATATAAGTCTAATTGCTATTGCTATATAGAGTACATCTGACATTCTTATCATATCAATATAAATCTTTTTATCAAGCATGTGAGATTTCAAGTTACACTTTTAACTACCTTTGTACATTTGGGAAGGAGAGAACTGGGCACCCATCGCTATTTTAAAAAGCAATGTATTGTAAATACATACCTTGAACCTTTATAGAGGTCCTAATTTAAGCAGCTGACATCATTTTTTTTTATCCCCCCCCCCTCGACTGCCTCTAATTTTTTTTTCCATGCATGGAGAATTAGCCCCTCTTCTTTTGGGAAACAATAAGGAGAAGACTGATAAATCTTGTTCTATGTCCATTACTGTAGTAATGAATTCATGCCCTAGGCAAGAGATTAGTTAAATAATGTCCAAGATATCCCCCAACAATTACATCCTATGAATTTAACTTCTTGGTTATCTTAGGTCTCAAGGCAACATATTGTCTAACATAGCTAGGCTATTAAATCTTTGGTGTTTTAGCCTAATGTGTTGGTCTCTTCTCTCTTATCACCTGTTTCATACACTGTATGACCAGGTTTTATCTGTATTGCCCCCCCCCCACTCCCTCCAAAGCTTAGAATGCCCTCTTCATTGAAATACATTTGGCATCTCATCATTGTTTCAGTATAATGCCAAAAAAAAAAAAGCCAAAAACCCTTTCCATTTCTTTTGACTTTTTATATTCATTCTACAATGCACAATGGGGACTTTTAAGTAACCTTATTGGTATGGTTCAAGATTATGAAAGCTAAAGATTTTATTATTATAACCATTGTACAATGTTACTCTTGAAAGTTGCACTGCTCTTTACGGCTGAAATTTGAGCTTGTGATGAAAGAAATGTGTAAGTCACCCTGGGAAAACATTGTTCTATATAGTGACATATGATTTCTTTTTCTACAAATAGGTTCACAATGCATATTTTGAGGAAGATCTACATTGGAGAGGGAAGGTAAAGTCTCCCTGGAGATGAGCTCAACATCTGGTGACTATGTGCACATGTCCATGTTGTTTTCAAGGAAACAAGATAGCAAGTGATTTGGCATTGCAAATATATTTTTAGATTTTTCTTTTTTTAATTTCCCACTTTAGTTATATTCCTGGGGATTCTGGATGGTTTCCTATCTGCTACTGCTACTAATTGCACCCAACTGTGCTTAGATTTTTCAAGATCAGATTTGTTCCATATATCTTTCCATTCAATGAAAGTGTCCACTTGTACCACTTGACACTCTCCCCACCAGTACCCGAGATGGAATGAAATCTCTTCTTGAAAAGCTCCGAGCAGTCAAAATTATACTATTTTCTTTTTCAATCCTATATCAAGAAAACCAATGGTATCATCTGTTAGTGTGTAAGCCGTATGAAGTTTAAAAAAGTCCTGATCTTTTTTACACTGAAGCAAGAACAGGATTCTCAGTGACCTCAAAGATGTTGAGGCTGGGCTAATATTACATGGTTTATGTTCATTTGATTATCAACTCATTGTTATTGTTTGGGATAGTTGAACCTCAAAGATTAGAACCAAGGTCAGCTCAAATTAGCATAAAAGTTTCAATGTGTTTGGCTTCAGCTTTTTAACAAGAAAAATGAAGAGGCATAGGAAAGAATGAGGAAAATAAAATTTGCAGAATAAAATTTAAAATAAGTGTGAACTGGATGAAAGCAACTAGATCTTGTAGACAAATGGGCAGACCAGTTGCTATTTAAAGAACATACTTGCTCCTGAGTTGTTGCCTTTTAAAGGGTTATATAAATATGATTTTTATGAAGAAAAACATAGTTTGAGGTGAGACTACATCCCCTGAATTATCATGAGACTTGAAACATCTCCTTTCCTCTGTCCACAATTCTGGAAACCTCTTTCGAACAACATGCTGCAGAAAGCTAATATCCCTTACACTGTTTTGATTCTATGAGGACCTTGTTTTCAAAGACCTTTTCCTTTTATTTTTATTTTTGGCAGAGCTATAAAAATGCCAACTGAAGGTTAATGTTCACTCAGATTGACAAAGGAAGAAAAGCATTGGGGATTGGGGAGCACTGTGGTCATGTCCCTTCTAATGTGATACCAAATCCAGAGAGCTAAACTACATTCTGGAAATATCAGTTCATCCCAACCAATCATAAAGGACAAATAAGACAAGAGACATATCAGATCATCTCCTACCCCCAAAATAAGACATCCCCTGATAATAAGCCCAATCGGGCTTTTGAGGCAATGGCAATAAGGCCAAGCACTTATTTCAGGGTTAAAAAAATATAAGACAGGGTTTTATTTTTGGGGAAACACAGTATTAATTTTCTTTGAACCATTCTTGTGCAAATGGGGGAGGATCTTCATGAGACTGTAGTTTGACACTGACATTAATTGGTAAGAACTGTTGCTTAGCTTCAACTACAAACCAGTGGTGAAATGGAAAATTGTTACTACCAGTTCTGTGGGCATGGCTTGGTGGAGGGTAATGTGACTGGGTGGGCATGGCCAACTTTTTTTTTTTTTACTTTTAAAATTATTTTTTCTACAAGCTCTTTGGCCGAAGAAGTTGTAAAAAAAGGCTTTCAATGAAACCATTGACAATAATAATAAAATATGGAAAGTGAATAGAAAAATACAAGAGATGAAATAATTTTGATGAAAACGTGGTCAACCAAAATAAAAGAAACAATGAAATGAGTAATTAAAAAGTTAAAATAGCAATAGCACTTAGACTTATATACCACTTCACAGTGCTTTACAGCCCTTTCTAAGTGGTTTACAGAGTCAGCA
>JANHZT010007360.1:46543-58880 GCA_032468215.1 Stegonotus admiraltiensis | reverse complement strand
TGCTTTGCTTTGCTTTGCTTTGCTTTGCTTTGCTTTGCTTTGCTTTGCTTTGCTTTGCTTTGCTTTGCTTTGCTTCTCATCTTCTTTCCTTCTTTCCTTCCTCCTCCCTCCCTCTTACTTCTCATTGCCCCAAAAATGACCTTCTTGTTTAGGAACTGTTGATCTCCAAGAATTTGCCTCATTTTCGTTGAAATCTGTCCAAGATTTCAGACAGTGGCTACTGCCTCATCTTGCAGTTTCAAGTTCTGGTGATGAAGAGTCAGATTTCTGAAAATCCCCTTTTATTCTCTTGGGTACGGCTCCCTCCTCATCCTGCCATTTTCATTTCTTCCCCGAACCCCCAAAGAATAAAATTGTTCTGTAGGCAAAACTGGTAGCAAAATATAGGTCTGAAATGCTAAAAAGCATGCAATACAACATGTTAAGCCACAATATTACTGTGTTCTGAATTTAATCATTGGGAGAGGATTACCATGATACATTGCTTGATGTATTTTGCAGATGTGGTTTATTCATTAAATTCTGGTTTATTGAACTAAACCGTGGTTTTCCATGGAACCCATCCTGTCTGCATGCCTCTTGCTGTTGTTCTGTGTTTTATAATTTTAGTGTTACAAATTCTTTATATTTCTTTTGGATCTGCTGCTTTAGGATTTTTCTTTTTTACTAAAAGGCAGACTCTTAATTAAATAATGGTAACAAATATCCATTCCTACATGTTGGATTAATGATAAAGTAACTTGAATTGGAAAGATTACTAATAAATAATGCCTGTTTCCATGCTCTGGTTTGTTTTGAAAAAGATGGTCCGGTCCAAGAATAATGTAATAAGCTGTCAATATTTATAACCATTTAATCACTTCCTTTTGCAGAAAGCAATAATGATGTTGAAATAAATACAAGGTATTATGTTACTACCAGTATGAATGATCTGCTTTTGTGTACTTCTTTGGAGCAAATTACAATCACTCATGCTCTAGTCACCTTCTGGTTGGACTACTGTAATGCATTTTTCTCCCCCCCCCACCCCCGCCCAAGGGAGGTTGGCCTCATTCCTCTTAACTTTCAGAAGTCCCCCAGGACCTGGTTCTGACAACAAGCCCAGACTCCAAGGAAATGACAAAATATAAGTAGGGGTCAGTGGTGAAATCCAAATTATTTTACTACCAGTTCTGTGGGCGTGGCTTGGTGTGGCTTGGTGGGCGTGGCTTGGTGGGCATGGCAAGGGAAGGATACTGCAAAATCTCCATTCCCACCCAACTCTGGGGCCAGCCAAAGGTGGTATTTGCCACTTCTCTGAACTACTCAAAATTTCCACTACTGGTTCTCTGAACTACTCAAAATTTCCACTACCAGTTCTCCAGAACCTGTCAGAACCTGCTGGATTTCAGCCCGGTAGGGCTCCTATGTAATTAACACTTGTTCTTTGCCCAATCTCTTTTTCATTCTATTGTAGTTTTTGTGCTTTTAATAATTTTAAGGTTCTTAATATAAATTCATATATATTGTTTTTAGCTTTTTCATTTGCTGCCCAGAGACACTTGATTGTGATATACACAGCTATATAAATACAATGAAAGAATGCATGCTTGCATAAATGAATATATGAAGAGAATATAGTTCAACCTTCCATCCGCCAGATGTGTTGGGACTATAACTCCTGGAATTCCCAAGAGCAACCCAAGTAAATGGTACCATTTGGAGGAACTCTGATGAAATTTAACAATAAAATACTGAACTGCATTTACATCTGACTGCTCCTTTTATGCTGCAGATTTGTAGTCTATCTGTTATAATTATGAATTTATTTTTCAGTCAAATGATGTTAATCTACAGTGGTGTTTCTCATCCTCAACATCTTTAAGACTCATTGTGGCATGTTGTGTATCAACTTGCAAAGCTTTCAAGTTGTTGCTGTTGTTGTTATTGTTGTTGTTGTTGTTGTTGTTATTATTATTATTATTATTATTATTATTATTTATTGGACTTATATGCCGCCTGCTCTCCAGAGGACTCAGGGCGGCTCACATCCAGCAAACAATCCCAATAAATACACATTTTAAAACATACTAAAATAGACTAAAACCAATTTAAAAAAGTGGACCCCATCAGTCCAGGCTGGGGCGTTTAAACAACCATGTCTTGAGCTCGCACTGGAAGGTACAAAGGTCAGGGGCCGACCGAAGACCCAAGGGAAGTTGATTCCAGAGGGTGGGCACACCCACAGAGAAGGCTCTACCCATGGGGGTTGCCAGCCGACATTGTCTAGCTGATGGCACCCTGAGTAAGCCCTCTCTGTGAGAACGCACCAGGCAATGGAGATTGATTCTGGTTGCAGGCAGTCCGACAGATATCCTGGGCCTAAGCCATGCAGGGCTTTATAGGTGAACACCAACACCTTTAATCTCACCCGGAGGGCAACCGGCAACCAATGCAGGTTGCACAGGAGAGGTGTAACATGGGAGTATCGGGATCCTCCCATCACAACCCACACAGCTGCATTCTGCACCAGCTGAAGCCTCCGAGTGGTCTTCATGGGCAGCCCCAGGTAGAGAGCATTGCAGTAGTCAATCTGGGAGGTGACAAGTGCATTAGTGACTGTGTATAGGGCATTGTGGTCCAAGTATGGGTGCAACTGGCATACCAGGAGAACCTGGGCAAACGCCCCCCTGGTCACGGCTGTTATATGCTCCTCCAAGCCTAGCAGTGAATCCAGGAGGACACCCAGGTTGCACGCCCTGTCTACAGGGGGCAACACCTCACCGCCTATAGTCAGAGATGGAACCTCTCGTTCGGTCCGCGATGCTGGTATCCACAGCCACTCAGTCTTGGCCAGGTTGAGCCGAAGCCTGTTCCTCCCCATCCAGACCCGTACCACCTCCAGGCACCAGGACATCACATCGAAGGCATCACTGGGCTGGTTTGGGGTAGATATAAAAAGGTGGGTACCATCCACATACTGATGATACCCCACCCCAAAACCATGAATGATCTCTCCCAGCGGCTTCATGTAAATGTTGAACAGAAGAGGCGAGAGGACCAACCCCTGAGGCACCCCACAAGTGAGCGGCCTCAAGTTGCCATAAGCAGGAGGAGAGGGAGAACTGATGGAGCTGATTGATTTCCCTAACTGAAACTACATTCCACAAATTTTTGATGCATCCTCTTCTAACCCACAATTAAGAATTCAGATCGCTTCAATTTTAGGAACATCTTCACCTGGTATGCCACTTCTCCATCTTAAACGTTGGCTAGAGAAATCTGTGAGTTGAAGTCTACACGTCTTAAAGTTTGTGAGGTTGAGAAGTACTGATTTGCAATATTCAAATTTTTTAAAAAGACAATTCTTTAGACTCTTTTTTTATGAAGAAAATCCAATCTCATCAAGACATGTAAATATTTAATTATTGTATAAATTGAATTCAAGAAAACATGTTCTGGTATGCTGACTGTAGTCCACATGGAAACCTATATGCATGCATGATTAAATCCTACATTTCACAAAACAAATCAATATGTACTATATTTTACCAAGAAAGGGGGGGAAAGATCCAAGTGAAGGAATTAATTAAAATAATACCTGAAGGCTGTCAGAGAAATGTAAGGAGATGAGTGAAACCTGAGAAATGTTTTAACTGAACATGTGATAAATCAGAAATGTCTGCCAATTCCTTCTTCCTTTTATGAGATTATTCTCTTCAGGCATCACCAGAGCAGTTTTCCAAGACAGAGGAATCTGCAAAAGATCAAGCAATATCATTCCATTTCTGTTAAGTTAGAAGAGCATTCCATGACCAGAACTCTGCACAAAGTATATCTAGATTCCATCAGAATACTTATCTGCCAAATTAACTTGACAGTGTTGGAGTCTGTTGCTGGTATCCATTTCGGCTGACATATATGGACATCGATTGAGACTTCTCAGCCTTGCTCATATCCTTATCATTTCAGCATGCACAGATATATGTAAGAATCAAAACAGGTGGCCGGCTAGTAATACTAGAGAAAACAATTCTGTTGTTCCCTTTAACAGTAGAAGGAAAGACAAGATATCACTGTGCAGTAGAACAGTGTGATATGTTGGGGTTATTGACATCCTCTCCACCAACATTAAGAATTCAGATTGCTCCAATTTTGGTGCCATCTTCACCTAGTATGTCACTCCTCCTTCAGAGCAGCAAAAGACATTTATTGAAAAGTAGAATATCTGCATATCAGTTCTCTTTGTCACAGTTCATAATGATTAATTGTTTCAAGGTACAGTCAGTAATGTAATTACAATGTTGTACATCCCTCTGAAAATACATTTTAGAATTCATGTAGCAGAAAAGAAATATTTTCCATATGAACATTCATATATTCCATATATCAGTAAATAGAGATGTAGATTCAAGTTAATAGGTGGTCTTTCCATGTCGTGTTATTTTTGTAAAATTTCCAAATCATTCTGAGAATTGAGAAAAATGGAAAGGAAATTCACGTTCATTTTTGTTTTTTCCCCCTAATATACACATTTTTAAGCTGGAAACTGTGACAAAGTCCAGATAAATATAATTGCACACTATTCTATACTGTACTCTAGGTAATATAAATTATATCTAATTAATTATCCAGCCACATATCTTTATCATGAATCAGTAAAGGAAGACTTTATACTAGAAATGGGAGAGTACATTTGAAATGAGCTCCCGTAGTAAATTATCCTGTACACTCTAAGCTAGGTTCAAATTTGACAGACTTACTTTGTAAGCATAGGAAACTGGGTGGTCTTTTTAACCGTGGGGATAATGATTCAAGTGCGAACCGCTCACCCAGCTATAAAATTTGACATGTTGCATTATGAATGATTTTATTTATTTAAGATGAGGGGTGGATAAACTCCAAGCTAAAGCCGCAACAGAGAACTATAAGTGAGAAAGAATATATATTGATAATCCAAGAGGAAACTTTTCTCAAACACTAAGTCATTAGTGGCTTTACAGTTTTGCCTGAAAGTTGTCATTGATTTGCTCAAGACACCTAATGGGTTTTTTCCCTTTAAGTATCTTGTTGAGGAATCCTTTTCCCTTTGCTCAAATCAGCGATGGATAGATAGGACTTTATGAATGAGCTATAATTTTATTTTTTGTTTTCAATTTTGAGGGGGCAGGATTTGGGCAGGAAGTCCCACTTAACCTGAGAGATTATTAGGTGATTGGTCCAACTGTTCCACCTCAGTTCAGCTACTCCAAAAGTTTTTCCTTGTGGGAATAAAATTTAGGGAGAACTCTTTCACCAACTTAGCCTCTTTGACTCAAAAGACAATCAAAGTATAGATGTAACAAACAAACAAACAAACAAACAAACAAACAAATAAATAAATAAATAAAATATACCTGTAATAGTATAATTTGATCTTTTCTAAATATCACTATTACAGGTATATTTTATTTATTTATATACCTGGAACAGTTGGACCAATTACCTAATAATCTGTCAGGTAAGTGGGTTCTCCTGCCCAAATCCTGCCCCCTCAAAATTGAAAACAAAAAATTAAATTATAGCTCATTCATACTATTGACCCCAATGAATGGGATAAAATCATTGGGGTCAAACCATTAGTTTGGGATCTTTGGCATGGATATATGTCGCATATTTTTTTATGAGAGGGCCTTAATGGTGTTGTATAGCTTCATTGCTAATGTTTTATATTTCACTGCTTAGAGTGGCCATCCCCTGGGCAATGGTGATGTCATTGCTAATCCTTTAGAACCGGAAGTGTCTGGGAATGCCCGACATTAGTATGATGCAAACACTTAAGAGTTTCATCAGATAGATGGGTAGCCTTTAAAAATGATAAATAAGTAAATCTTAATAGGTTATATTTTCTTCCTTAAATGTTTAAATGCAGCCCTAGCACTTCTTGGCTTAAACTAATGTGATACTTCTGATGGAACTATTGTTCTTGTTGATAGAACAATTCATCCAAAGAAACTTTGACTTCCAAGACTGAATTTATAATATTATAGGACTGCTTTAGAGTGGAATGGTACACACAAAAACAGAGATATGCAGAAATCCCTTGTTCAGTGCAGAAATCACAATTAAAGCATTTATGACAGATAGCTGTCTAGCTTCCACTCAGATACATCCAGTGAAGGGGAACCTTCACTTTCCTTCAAATCACTTCTTTGATTAATTGATTCCACTATCATTCTATTCTTCCTGCCAGGAAGTTTCATTTAATATTCACTCAGAATCCACCTTTCTATACCTTTAATTCCTTATTTCATGTCCTACCGTATGGAACAATAAAGAACAGCTGGCATCCTTTTTAGGATTTGAAATTCACTCTTCTCTTTTCATAGCTAGGTTGTTCAAGCTCTTAGTAATACTGTGATTATTCTTGAACTGGACTTCAGATGGGAGCTGACAAGCTGAGACAAAAATGGGTTTGTTAGATGTCATGTTTTGGAAATTAAATTTTGCCCTTTTTTAGCTCATCGCACTATTAACTCACATTCCATTTGTAATTAATCAGAGAGAGAGAGAGAGAGAGACAGACAGACAGACAGACAGACAGACAGACAGACAGACAGACAGACAGACACTAAACTTAAAAATAAATAAACAGGAAAAAATAACAGAATAGCAGAGTAGAAAGGGATCTTGGAGATCTTCTAGACCCTATAACATTTCAGACAAATGACTGTTCAATCTCTTCTTGAAAACCTCCAGTGATGAAGGACCCTCAACTTCTGGAGGCAACTCATTCCACTGATTAATTGTTCTGTCAGGAAATTTCTCCATATTTCTAGGTTGGTTTTCTTCTTGATTAGTTTCTACCCATTGCTTCTTTTCTGCCTTTGGGTGCTTTGGAGAATAGATTGACAACCCTCTTCTTTGTGGCAACCTCTTAGAAAAATTTAAATTTAAAATTTAAATAAAAATTAAATTAATTCCATGGTCCTAGATAATTCTAATAATCAAGCCCCAAAATTAACTTTTCACTTCTTTCAATTTCTCACAAAAAGTCCCAAAATGGTTTCCAAGTAGAAATAAAATTGGTCAAAATCTTCTATCAAGGCTGCTAATTTTGCCATGTCCATCAATTCCACCTGCTTCACCATCCATTCTTCTATTGTAGGTATTTGTAAGGCACTTTGAGCATATAAAAGTCTTCTGTTATATGTATGTATGTAAAAACAAAATTTTCTATTTGTTTTCTCCTTAAGTCCAAAAGAAAAGTCTCTATACATTCACTTAAAATCTTTTGCACCCGAATACATACTTAATCTCAATATTTTTTTAGCTCTGTTGCATGTCCACCAAAGATAAGAAAATAACCTCAGTTTGACTACATTTCTAACAAGAATTTGAAATTCCCTTGTACATTTTTGATATTTGATATCTGGTGTCATAAATGAATGATATCCCTGTCCTACTGTCCCCATTTATATTATAATTCAAATTTCAGGCCATTCTTTTACTTGGTGTCCTTTGGACTAAATGTATATTACTTTTTTGCCAATTTCATCATACCACCTTCAACTTGTTCATGCTCTAATAAAACATTTGTGCAACTTGGCAATAACATGATCATGATTTGTGTAGAATGGTACTCTTACTCTTTTCGTATTCATAATTTGTCTTGTGTAACTTAGTCCATACTATCACCAACTCAGGTATCTCCCAGTCTATATCTGATTTTTGTTTGACTCCTGTTTCCTAAGTTTCCCTTGTTAGGTTTCATTCTGTTATTTTCAACTCTTTTCTATAATTTATCAAGATCACTTTGGATTTCATTTTTGTCTTCTAGAGCATTAGTTCTCCTAGCCAATTTTGTGTCATCTACGCATTGGTAACCATCTTCACCTTTTGTAGGGGCGAACATCAAAAATCTGTTCTTGTCCTCTGTGGAGTTTCAGAAGAGACAGAAACCAACTGTTTGTACAAGCTGTGCACATTACTATAGTTTCTTCCTACAGTTGCTGGTTAATGATGCTCTCCGTACTTGTTTTTCACCCTTGAATAGAAGCTATCGGGGACAATCATTATTTGAAATCCCTTGGCTTTAACTTTAACAGTGGCAAATAGATTAGACTTCACTAATGGCTACGTTTGCATTGGCTGCTTTTCAGCATGTAATGCTCCATGCACACATTGTGTAGCCAATGGTTTGTGTAAAGTGTATCCCAGAATGTTCTGCAGGGTCAGTTCGTATATTTGAAACTTACAATTGATTTAGCTACAACAGTGAAAATAAATTGGTTATGGAAAGAATACATATTTTTTTGCAGTGTGTCTTAAAATAAATATGGCTGAGTACATATAACACAGTTAAGCATATTGCTTAAACCCTCTAGTCCGTGCAGCACCAGGTTACAAGAGGTGCATTCTCCAGGACATCTTGAAAGTACAGTTTCCTAGATGCTTGTCAATTAACCAGTTCTTCTGATAACCTATTGAGGGAGCACCAGACCTATAAAATTCCCATCAGGAGGCTGTCAAGGATCCAAGAACTATTGATTTTTTAATCCAACTTATATACACATGTAAGCTGGTACACTTGATCTTTATTTTGGAGTCAGTTCACACATCTGAAGTCATCAATTGAGAAATAATTGAACTACCTCTTCAAACAGACCCTTTCTATCAACTGACATTGCTATGATTTGTGAGTTATAAAGCAAACCAACACACATTCTGCAAATGAGAGCTGAGTTGTGGTACTTGAAACAGTTCACTTTGCCAAAGACTGTATTTGACAATGCTCTTGATAATCCTGTCAGTTCTTCCCAATACTATGATCTTACAAAGCAATAAAGTATTGCATAACTTGGACCACATACTTATAAAAGCCATTTCTCAGTAGACCTTTCTATTTTCTATTATAAAGCAATGTACCAGCTCATTATTAGACCCACAAGCTTGATCTTATTCTACAGGGACAGCCATGAAGTTCCCTTTACTAATCCTTTCACCTTAACTCCAAATTTCTGCCTAAGTGCAGACACTTCTAAAGCAAAAGAATTAAAAAGAAAGGAAGGAAGGAAGGAAGGAAGGAAGGAAGGAAGGAAGGAAGGAAGAAAGGAAATTCCTTCTAATGTATCTGCATCTCTATATTTTCAACCCTTGATTCTGATGTTGTCCTCTGCAGCAATAGAGAACAAGTCTAGCACTGATGATGTTACCTAATTTGGGTAATGAAATGTCAGCAAGAAAACAAGCAAGTTCAGAGAGCACCAAGGATTCCTCATTTCAACCCTGAGCTACAAATATTCTCCTTTATTGTTAACATCTTCTCCACTCAGTTTCTCTTCAGGAAGCTAAGCATACCATGTTCATTGAATATGTCCTCATAGGACGGTTTCCAGATATTAATAAGCTTTGTGTGTACTAATTCCAGTTTGTTGGTATTCTTTTTAGAATTAATAGTGAAGCTCCAAATTGGATATAGTATTTAGTGCAGGTGGACCTGATCAAGGCAAAGCAGAATTATAGTCCCAAAATTGAAACTGCCTTCTTAGCAGCCACATTAGATTGTTCCCTTATGCTGAATGCGTGATCTCTAAAAAATTTATATTCCCTTCCCATTCACTGTTGTGAAACCAGATTTTCATGTTGTTGTTAAAGTCTAGGCCATATGGTTGAAAGATAATGAAGTGAAAAGTTCCCCTGAAAGTTGTTTATTCAGAACAAGAACAATATTTTTATTTTAAGTTTATAACAACAACAATTTATTATTACAGTCTTAGACCAGAACAAATAAAAGCATTCAGTATATATACACTTAAAACTTCTAGTATAAAATAATAAATAACAATCCCTAAACTGTGTGGCCCATTGTAGGTTCAACGCTTAAAGGGAAATGACTAAGCAGTGCAAAGAGTTTGCCACAATTGTTACATAACATCACTATGGTGGAGAAGACACGTGTTTGCAATGAATCCCCAGTGCTGCTGTGCAGAATCTGGCCACCTGTGCTGTAGTTATGAACTGTTCATCCTTAGGCAGCCACTGAAGATAGGTAGTGTCAGAACGGCCAGGATACCTAGCAGTTATTGGCAGAATATGTTTTTTCCTAGCCTCCATATAAAAGGAACATCTAAGGAGCATGTGACCCACAGTCTCCACCTCTCCTAAGCCACAGGGACAGAGTCTTTCCGTGAATGGTATCCTTTTATACTTGCCATACAGAACAGTTGATGGAAGTGAATGGCACCATGTGAGTGAAAATGCTTTCCAGTGGTTTGCTGACTCCAATTGACTAAGATATCTGGCAGGAGCAACAACACATCTAACGGCATCTAGAGCCACTAAAACAGCAGAGCTTTCCCTAAGTCCACCTGCCTCTCGACATCCTCCACCCTTTATCACAAGGTTTGTCTTGCTGGCTTATGGTCCATCTTGAATATTAAACCTGGGGAGAAGCCTAGTTTGGCAAGGTTGGATTCAACAAACTTGATCCACGAGGAAGAGTATTTGTCCTGGAGGATTAACAGAGCAAGGCCTTGCAGAAAGTTAAGCTTTAGCCAGAGATATAAGGACACTATACAGATTCTTGCTTCGACTTTTGTCAATCTTGTCTCCAGGTGCAAAAGTGCATTTGAGACACAACGTGGCATCTGGAGAATTGATCTAATGAATTTGGATTGAACTATTTATAATGATGTAAAACATGAAGCTGAGCAAGGTCTCACAAAGGAGCTGAGCTAGCAACTTGGCCACAAAAAGCTTAATAGCAACAGGGACATAATACCCTCCTTTTGTGCAGAAAAAATTAAGAATGGTGCTCGCTGATCTTTGGGCCAAGGCAGCTGCATATTTTCCATGTGCTTTTCTTAAACCATTGGCCTGAATGACCACCCCCAGGTATTTGAAGGTATTTACCTGCTCTATTTGGGGGGCATTTAGATAGCATGAATAAAATTTTGGCCTTTTTTCTTTGTTTTCTCATAATTTATGTCCAGTTTATTTTAATTAAGGTACTGGAGAAGGGCTTGCAAAGCTCTTTTAAGGCCTATTGGTGTCCTGGAGAGGATCACAGCATTATCTGCATAGAGCAGGAGGCTGTATTTTAAGTTAATATATTTATTAAATTTTTGTACTGCCCGTCTCTCCATTCAAGCCACTCTGATGTGTATTAGAGCAAATATGATGGGCATTAGGGGAACAATCCTCTACATTGCTCTATGCATACATACATACACGTATATATGCAAGGTGAGGAGAAATCTCATTCTGCTGAGACACTGTAATAATTAAAAGCAAATCAGAACTGTCAATCCAGTTTGATGGAGAGAGTTATCTGAAGCCTACAAAGCTCCAGCATGAAAAGACAACCAACAGTGGACTGATTTCACATTCAGGTAGACAATTAAAAAGAGAAAGGATGATCTTCATTTTGACTTTTGACTTTCTTCCTTCCTCTCATTTTTTCCTCATATTGGAGGATGAGAATTCTGAGCTAGGTAAGCAGTTCCCCAACACAGATCCTGGGTTACAGATCTAGAAAAAAAGTATAAATCTATAGGGAAAGGTAGAGAAAGATTAGAATTTTAGTTTATATTTTGTTGTTGTTGTTAGTTGTGAAGTCATGTCTGACCCATTGCGACCCCATGGAAAGGGTTCGTCCAGGCCTTCCTGTCCTCTACCATCCCCTAGAGTCCATTTAAGCTCACTCCTACTGCTTCAGTGACTCCATCCAGCCACTTTGTTCTCTGTCATCCCCTTCTTCTTTTGCCCTCAATCTCCCCCAACATTAGGCTCTTCTCCAGTGAATCCTTCCTTCTCATTAGATGGCAAAGTATCTGAGTTTCATCTTCAGGATCTGGCCTTCTAAAGAGCAGTCAGGGTTGATCTCCTCTAGGACTGACCAACTAGTGGGTTTCAAATCCCTGCGCTACCGGTTTGCTATCGGCAGTGCATGGATGTGCACACTCGCTTTGCGAGCACACAGCACTTCTGCGCACATGCAGAGCATTTTTGATGATGTCTGGGTGGGTGGGCAGAGCCTCCCACCACCGTCACTACCAGTTCGCCCAAACTGGGGTGAACCAAGAGTAACCCATCACTGGACTGACCAGTTTGATCATCTTGCAATCCAAGGGACTCGCAGGAGTCTTGTCCAGCACCATAGTTCAAAGGTCTCAATTCCTTGGCACTCAGTCTTTCTTATGGTCCAACATACATTGCAACTGGGAAAACCATAGCCTTGACTATACGTAGCACTTGGTTTATATTATATAAAACTATTTTGGCTCTGGTGCCTATGTTATTCAGGAGCCTGAGTGGCATAGGAGACTAATGCCTCCTACTAAGGCAGTATTTAACTTCCAGCTGCCTGCAATTACTG
>JANHZT010007360.1:28454-46443 GCA_032468215.1 Stegonotus admiraltiensis | reverse complement strand
GCTCCATGGCTTAGGACCTGGGTATCTTCGAGACCACCTACTGCAACCAATAACCTCCCACCAACCAACACGCTCCCTCCAACTGACGCAGCATGATACCCTGGTCGATGGTATCAAAAGCCGCTGAGAGATCTAACAGAACAGAGGAATGACCCCTGTCCCGAGCCCTCCAGAGATCATCAACCAACGCGACCAATGCTGTTTCCGTGCTGTACCCAGGCCGGAAGCCGGACTGGAGAGGATCTAAATAGACGTCTTCATCCAGGTACTGAGGAAGCTGTCATGCCACCACACTCTCAACAACCTTCGCCACAAAGCGAAGGTTGGAGATAGGATGATAATTTGCCAAAACTGCCGGGTCCAGAGATGGCTTCTTGAGTAGTGGCCTCACCACCTCCTCTTTCAAGTCAGGCGGTATAAAATTACATAATAAAGACTTGACTCCTTCCTATGACTACTACTTGACTCCTATTCTGAAAAGGATTTTATCTTAGAGATTTGGGAGAAGGGTCAAATGTTAGAGTTTCCTGTTTAAGAAAGCTGGAGGGCCCAATCAATCATATTCTGCACTTACAAAATGAATAATAATAAGTGTATCTTTATTTCTGAAGTGGCAGGGTAGAAGGCAAGTAGCAAGCATCACAGAATATTGTTTCTCATCAATTGTTCTATGGGAAAGTTCTTAGAACTCCCTTTGTTTTTCATCATAATTAATTATATGTCTTTTTTAAAAGGTAAAGGTTTTCCTGTCCAATCATGTTTGACTCTAGGAATGGTGCTCATCTAGCCAAGGAAGCCTGCATTGTCCAAAGACATTTCCACCGAAGTGCATGAAACTCTGTTACCTTCCCACCAAAGTGGTGCCTATTTATCTACTCACCTTTGCATGCTTTCAAACTGCTAAGTTGGCAGCAGCTGGGGCAAGGATGGGAGCTCACCCCATCACAGTCACATGGTACTTGGTCTTGAATTGCCAACTTTCCAGTCTACAAACTCAGCATCTTAATTACTAGGCCACCTCACTGCTTTTTTTTACATCTTCTTTTATTGTCTATAAAATGTTTTGGACAATGTTATCCTGACCTACAAAGACATAAAGGATTGGAATACATAAATAAAGTATGCAAATTTTATTTAGCAACTGCCTTTCTCTATATTAACAATTCCTTATACTCCCCCCTCAAATGTAGTCCTTTTCTTTGACATATTGTTTCTCTTTATGCATGCTAAAAGAAACACTATCTTTCTTCATTCTTTTGTTTGTGGCCTTTCCCTTCAGTGCCTATGTATAATTTTTACCACTCATAAAAATCATATGTTTAATAAAGCCGCCCTGAGTCTTCGGAAAGGGTCGGCATATAAATTTAATAAATAAATTTAATAAATAAACAAAGAGTAGTTTGAACCTTCACCATACTGCTCTTTCTGGGCCCACCAGAGTCTCTCACCGGTTTAGTTTATTTTTTTCTTCACGTTAGCTTCTTCCCCATCTTTATTTCTTTCCAATAAGGCACAGAAAGTCCAAAAAATACTGGTACACAAAAAAGCTGTGTAGAGAAAATACATGGCTTGAATAATATTTAAATGGCTTAATTTCCAACATTTGAACGAATAACATTCAGATGTTTCCATGCTCCTCTCAGTGTGGGTGAATATTTCAAGTTCTTGGAAAATGAACCAAACAATTTCCAAAAAATAGAAATTTTAATCTCTTTCATCTGCTACTGACTATATATATTCTTTTTGATGCCTGTAAGTCGATTGGTTTAAAAAAAAAAAGCCAAGATCATGTAGTACATCTGTCATTTATTGTGACAAATGATCTTGGATTTTACCCTAAGAAATAAGAAGGCAAACTGATGCATAAAAGGGGTTGAAATGTGTACTGCAAATCTATTTGCATTGTTTGGAACACAGCCATATGTTTGCAGTTACATATATAGCCTAAAACTGGAATTTTTACAACTGGTCTTCAATCAGGGATGGCCATTTTAATCAAGCCTCCATTCTAAAATGAGAACAGCTTTGTATGTGGTTCCAACCATTCATTTGTACTCATCTGAAGAATTAGAAATTAAGGCAACAGAAATCTCCAAAATATTGTCAGTTGTTTCCTAAAAGTGAAAGTTGTATCACTGTTCATTTGATAATCAACTTAGAAAGTATGTTTTAATTGTTTTTATATTATGTAACATACATCACTCAGAGTCACTTGTTGAAATAGGTAGCTATAGAAATCGAATGAATGAACGAGTGAATGAATGAATGAATGAATGAATGAATGAATGAATGAATGAATTATAAGCACAGGGTTCACACCTTTTTTATTCACAGGGTTTTCCTTATATGCCTGAAAATGAAATAGAACAAATATAATGTAAATATATATGGTTCTAACAGCAAACTATTTCCAAAAAGACTAACTCTGCAACTTGATTTCAACTGTGTATCATTCTCTGCAACGTAACTTACTTCAATATTAACTTTGTCTTTTTAGATAAATGGAGATTACCTAAATCTAGATTACCTAGACTGGGGAGGGGGAGGGGGGAAAGGAGAAAGAGAAGGAGAAGGAGAAAGAGAAAGAGAAAATGTGGAGGAAAGAAGCAAAGGTGTCCTGGAAAGTGATTGAATTGCTTATAGAATGTGCTTGTTCAAGGAAGGAGGCATTTGCATTGGATTTATAGTCTATGGATATAGGGGCAAATGCAGTAACTGATAGACAGATTACATGGTAACATAATTTGGCCACAGTTGCTTTGATGAATTTCATTGTAGAGTTTCTGTGGGCCAAAAATGCAGGCATTAGTAAATGAACCGTTGGAGATTCTCCTACCATCTAACCCGGTAGGTGATCAAAACTCAGCTTCTCTTGACTAGACACACTTTTTATCACCATTAGTTTAGTATGCGCTGTTGCCTCCATGCAATTCTTCAGAAGGTGAGATTTTGCCAAACATAGCTCTGGGACAGCAGGCAATGCAATAACACAGTGGCATCGATGTAATTGAAGCAACAGTGGGCAATTGCAACATAATGAAGGTAGCTCAAGATAAGGCTACAGCATCTGTGGGAGTGAGATCTACAATCGGAGGAGCAGCCATTAACTTTCCATGTCCTGAGCTTTTCCATTATTTTTGAAGGCTTTATCCCTGATGAGTAGATCATGCTTAGCAGGTAGGGCAGTGGGGGAGGGGTGAGAGGGGATTTAGTGAGATGCTTTTCACAGAGGGAAGTATGTGACAAATAGCACACTCAAGATAACATAATGCTACAAGCATGCGGTGCTCAGCAGGTTGCACATGTTTGGCATTACACAATTTTAGTTACCAAGCTTCAATTTTGCCATTTTGAAATTCAGGTTATCAGAGGGGTACAATTTTAGGACCTTATGCAACATGATGATTACAATATGTTTTGTATTGTAAAAATACTCTTCTATGTCAGATTACTTAAACTATGAATTGTTTCGTAGATGGCAGAGCAGAAAGGCTAATATTAATTGGCTACCTGCTTTAGAGTTGAAGAATTGAGGTATTTAATTATCCTAAGATCACATTTCCCCCCTCAAATTCCCCCCTGGTTTGAGCAGACATCTGACATACAATTCTTTTCTTACCCTACTCAGGAATCTAGACCTGGTACCTGCCTATCTTAGTCACAGTATAACAACTTGCTCAATACTAGTGGCTACAGGTAACCACCAGTTGGAATAAGATACACATTTCACTTAGAAAATAATTTGAATCCGTTGTCCTTCTTCTCTTCCTACTTTTTCTTCTCCCTCTCTTTCTCCCTTTCCTTCTCTCTGCTTCCTTTCCTTCTCCCTGCTCCCTGCTCCCTCTTCTTCTTTTCCTCCTCCTTCTCCTCCTCCTCCCCCCCTTCTTATAATTGGTCAATGTCAGTCAGAACTTTAGACTAGATCTGGCATTTTGACACCTATTGAAACTTCCCAAGGACCTGGAATAGGCAGATGTTATTGCTTAATAATATCAATGTATTATTATTATTATTATTATTATTATTATTATTATATGCACAAACAAATAAAATCACATCTGCCAGTTCTCTAGTTGATGTTGGCCTTCATATGCTTGAGTTCTTCTCAAGAACCTGGAATGTCATAATGTATCACCATTATATGGATCCAAACTTTGCAGCCTTTTGTAATTGACAAATGGAAATTTTGTCAATGTGCAGATTTTATAAGTGTTATCCAAGTTTTTTTAAATGACTTCCAGTGTGCCGATAACTACTGGAACTACCAAAGTTGGATAATGCTATAATCTTTCAACCTTGATTTTCAGATTGTGATACTTCATGGTTTTTTTCAATTCTTTGTCTTTTATTCTACTATGCCTCATATTGCCACATCAATTATCCACACTTTCTTCTTTTAACTATAGTTAATCTGGTAAATTAGGAGCCAAGACTTCAGTTTGTATTTGGAAATCCCATAATATTTTATCCTGCTCATTTTTTACTACTTTTTCAACTATTTATCCACATAAATTTCCAATATAGTAGTAGTAGTAGTTATTCGTACAGTCAGCCAGATGTTCAGACTGGGTTTAGCATTTTTGTCTCCCTATCGAGTCCTTACCAAGGACCTGGGATAGGCAAATCTGGATGTCTGACGGTGTTAAAGATATCGTTGCAGAATAGAAACTGTTCCAAGTAAAGCCGCCTTCTGCTATTGACTGATGGCAAATTTGTCAATGCCTATGGTGTTCAAGTGGTGCTCCAGTTGTTTTGGGATTGCACCCAAGGCACCTATGACTATTGTTACTACCCTTGCTTGCATTTGCCATAGTCATTCTATTTCTATTTGTAGGTCTTTATATTTTGTTATCTTCTCCAGTTCTTTCTCTTCTTTTCTGCTATCTCCTGGTACTGCTGCATCCACTATCCAGACATTTTTTGTCTTTCTTATTGACAACTGTTAAGTCCGGGGTGTTATGTGGCAGGTGCCTGTCTGTTGTGATGATGATGATGATGATGATGATGATGATGAAAGAGAGGCTGAAAAGGTCAAGATGGCAACTGCTTCCATCTTGCAATAAGAACAATACCTTTTTACAAGCATTCTTCATGCAGCCACTAAATTGACTTTTTTGACATTCACCTGCAGATATCCAACCTATTAATCCTCCTTTTTGTTTTAACTGAAGCAATTTGTTTCCACATACAATAGATAGCTCCTTATTTTATTCATCAAAAAGTGCCAGACAGCTATTCCATGATGTAGTCACAATCTTGACTTCTTTGACTGTCTCCCTTTTCCTATGGCTGTTTCACAGGGGCTCCATACTCATTTTCTGTTTTGCTTAAAATTTCTTTCCATCATTCCACCATTTCTAGACATGAAATTCATGCAAACAGCAATATTAAATTAAAATAATTATGATGGCTTATGACGACCAACAGCACTACCTATCTAAAACCTGCCAAAGAAGATAAACTGAATTCATCCTAATTTCACAGACTTGATGTCAATGAACCCAACCAATTCAGCACTCCGTAACTTTCAGCTTTCTTAAAGGACTGTTTTATTGAGTACATCATTTTGGCACAAATGAAAATAAAATCAGCTCTAGATATTTCACATGGTTTCAGTATAATTAAAGAAAAAGATAATTCCCTCCCTCATGGACACAGGTCACATTGTTCAATTAGATGTTCTGGCATCTTCATGGCAACTACCCTCAAGTTTCTGGCCAGCACCTGTTGAGATGACCTTGGTTTCCATGAGATGATCTGTTTTTGTTGTCTAGTCTGACATTCCAGACTTCCCCCCTCCCACACTGTGTGGTAATCTGATAAACGGAAAGATGGCTGTGGCAGGCCTGATCCGTTGCCTCATCGTGATGGCTGAGTCATCCTCTTGATGTCATTATTATCTTGCCCACTGTATATCAGGCAGTATGCTATGTTTTCTGGAAATATCAGTTCTAGATGTCTAGATGTTCATCTTTGTGACCCGTTATATAGCCAAACCAATGTGGCAGAGAAGCAAAATCATTTTCTCCTGCTGCGATGACAAGAACATTATCTGTAAGTGGCAAAGCACAGTCCTCTGATTGAATGAGCCAGATAAGTGTAAAGTGCACATCAATTTAATTATTTACCATCATTGGCTCACTAATTACCAAAGTTAAAGAGCTAAGAAGGCAAGGAGCATGAGAAACGTAGCAGCAATTTCGGCACAGAAAGCAAATGAGGATTTTAATTTACACAAGGGCAACTAATAATACAGAAGTTCAGAAATAAGGGTCTGTTCCAGTTCCTTGATTTGTAAATGGTTTTTATTTGCCAACAAATTAAAAAAACAAAACAAAACCTCTGCAGGGCATTTTAAAACTTTGTGGATTTCATCTTGATTGTTATGTTTAACAGCTTTCAATAAGGTGGCCCCCAGTTTTCCACTTACAAATGAATTGTCTTATGCTCTAAAACTGATAAAGGACATGAAGCTGAAGCAGCTTGAAACATATAAGAAGGAGGTCCAAAAAGACTTGGTGAAGGCTAAGCAATGTTGACCATCTGGATGGACAAATATTTGGTTGAGTTTTCATATATGTCTATTAATCTGCACTACCCAAAACATTTCAGGAGGCCCAAATACATTCATCCTTCGGCATATACATTTCACAGCATTTTGTTAATGCCATTCTGAGTTTTAAGGTTAAAACAAAATACAAAAGTACAGGAGAAGATGGAAAAGATATTCTTAAAAAAATATAAGAAAAAACATTACACGAAGAAAAATGGTGTGCAAAATTCTGTACATGGTTGAGGTACACCTGGAAATATGTAAACTGCAACACAAACTGAGAAAAATTGCATACGATTGAATTAAGCTGAGATTGGAAAAATGAAAAATAGAAAGCAGAAACTGGAAAAGTCTCCATCTGTGGCCTAATGAGATTATGACTACGATCCTGTCTCCCCATTCCATAAATTATTGTCTTTGTTGTTTAATAATTTCATTGGACTAGAATAGTCTTTGCAGTGCCAGCTGAACATCCATCCATCTTTGATGGATTTTTATTCTGACATTGAAACTAATGATAGAGTCCTTGCATGAATATTGTCTTAAGGAATATAAGTTGCCTTCAATAAGCAGAGTGTTTGTTTTTTTTCTAGTTCAGATATATGTATATTAGAAGAGTAAATAGAGACTTATTTCAAACCTCTGGGTTTTTGTGATTTTTTTTTAATAACTTATGTGTACTTTGGATAATTAAATCCTGTGCGTTGTCTTTAGATGTTATTACTGTTCAGCAACTTAGAACCATAAAAAAGGTCCTACAGGTATCCATGATGGTAAGCAGGAAAAATTGCTCCAAGATAACGCTTCAGTGAAAAGAATTACCACAAAATATTTGTGAAGTGAAATCAAATTAAGGATATCTAAAAGAAAACCAATGATCAACATCTTAGCAGCTGACAAGAAGAGGAAGATATAATGACAACATCTTTGGGCTGGTATAAATGAGTTTGCAATCATGAATCAATACTCTAATCCCCAAAGACATTAAAACAATAAACCTTATTAAGTACATACAGTAACGGTGGGTTTTCTGATATTGTGGAAACTGGAGGAACAGAAGGATATGGCATACTACAACAGAAAGGGGGAAAGAATCACTAATCAAGGATCATTAATCAAATTATAAAACATTGCATTCAGTTAAATAATATTTTCATAAATTATTGCCAACTAGATATGATCAGGAAAATAGAAAGGCTGTCATGCTTTTATTTAATTTGTCTTTCAGCCCAGACATGAACCTCTGCATTTCCAAAATAGGAAACAGATTTATCTTGCACATATTCTTCAGAAATAGGAGACTCAGCTGTTGGTTTGTCTAAAATACTACCTGCAAAATGACACCTGCTTAATTTTCTTCATTCATTTTGTACTTTCCAGCTTGAAAACATCCTCTACAGGGTAGTCCTCATGATCACAACATCTGACTTAAGGTTTATATTGTGTTGCTTTCTCCCCATACCTTCCTTTTTATCTTTTTCTTTTTAACTGTATGACTTGACACTGACTTGCAGAGGATTGGAAAACTTGGAATATTTTGGTGTCCTTGAGCTTGGTTGTTTTCTTGCAGATGTTTCATTATGCAACTATGTAACATCTTCAGTGCAAATCACTGTATAGACAGGCCAAGCCACTATATATAAACAGACATCTTACAGATACCAAGTTCGAAACCCAAGTGCCATGCAATGGGGTGAGCTCCCATTTCTTGCCACAGTTCCTGCCAACTTGGCAATCTGAAAGCAGCAAATGTGAGTAGATAACTAGGTACCACTTCAATGGGAAAGTAACAAAGTTAAGTCAGATGTTGTGATCATGAGATCATTGGCATATAGTCATGCTGGTAACATAAATATTGAAATGTCTTTCGACAAAGAAGATGAGCACTGACCCCTAGCATCCAACGCAACTGGGCAGCGGAAACCTTTACCTTTATGCTACCTACCCTGTTTCCCCAAAAATAAGTCCTCCCCAAAAATATTTAAATGCAGAGCTGGAAATCAGGTAAGATGGCAAGAGGCATCCCATCTTGTGTCACGCATCCCAAAATAATTAGACCTCCCCAAAAATAAGACCAAGCACTTATTTTGGGGGTCAAAAAAATATAAGACAGGGTCTTATTTTCAGGGAAACATGGTAGTTAGATAACGAAATGGCTGCAAGAAAACAACAAAGTTCAGAGATCACCAAGGACTCCACAGTTCAACCATGGGCTACAAATAGTGTTTTCTATTGGTACTTTGAACATTATTTTCTGGTGTCTTGTTTTGTTCTATTAGAGTAATTGCTCAATTATCCATGTTGAATAATCAAGAATCAGACACGGCTTAGCAACTGAACAACAAATTCCATATTTAATAAGACAACTACATGGACTCAGACATATCCTATAAAAACAATTTTCAAGAGTGAGCACAATGTATCTCAGAAGACAATGAACTCTGCATTACATCAACTTATGTACATTGTGTTTACTTAGTCAATTGAGATTAGTTTCAGCTACTGTTTGATTCTTCAGGCCATCATAACTGCCTACACTGATTTATTGTCATTCCTGTGAATTGGAAGGAATAAAAGAGTTTATCATGTTTTATAGTAACAGATATGGTCTTACTAGGATTTAAATTTATGGAGAACATCACAGGCAGAAGTCACACCAGGTCATTGATCTAAGAATAAAGTCAGTGAAGAGTGAAAAATAGAGCAAGTGCTACAGACTGACAGTTTGGTTATGGCCAGGTCAACAACTGCTAGGAAAAATCAAGAAATAAAAAGTTAGGATGGAGTTTTAGTGCACATCAGAGGCAGCATACGCCTATATTCTATAAAATATTTTAATTTTTTTACCATTAAAACTTGCAATATATTGCAATTTAAAGCATGAAATAAAGCCAAGGATAAAATATTCTACATTTAAAAGCAAATCTCTTCTATTCATTTTTATTGCTGTTTACCAGTTCAACACATTTAGTTGTCTTCAAACCTGAAATAATTTAGTTCAATTTTCATGTATGTTAGGCCTTCACTCAGGTTTCTCAGTTAACATGCATGCATATAGAGGCGCACAATTTATTCAGCTGGGATAACATACAGTATATCACTGTAAAGTTATTAGGAAAATACTTGAATCTATAAAAAAAACCCAAGTAGCAAGTAGTTATTATAATGTGAGGTTGAAATCTTAAGTCAATTGTGGCAGTGTCCCAGATGCCATTGGGTAAGCCCTTTCCTGATCATTGGAGACCATCTAGCATCTTTTCCTTGGACCAGGCCCACTTCCTATTACACTTGACAGGGGTGGCACAATGGCTCAGTGGTTAGAACACTGAATTTGTCAGCTGGAAAGTCAGCAGCTCAGGTCTGAGACCCAGGCACCACATGATAGGTGAGCTCCCATCCTTGCCCCAGGTTCTATCAAACCAGCAGTTCGAAAGCATGCAAATGTAAGTAGATTAACAGGTACCACTTTCGTGGAAAGTAACAGCACTTGGTGATGTCATGCTGGTCACATGACCATGGAAATGTCTCTGGACAGTGCTAACTCAATGGCCTTGAAATGAAAATGAGCACTGCTTCCTATAGTCAGCAGTGACTGATAGAGTATAATCCACAGGGTTTCCTTTACCGTTTACCTTTACAGTTCATATGTTCTAAAAAGACTTTGGTTGGTTTTAGTTTCCATTGCAACCCTAACTTTTTTCTTTTATTTTAGCTTTTCTAATTTTCTTTCTGCTGATATTAACTAATGCTGATACACTTCCTTAGTGAATAGATCCATTGCCCATCTTCCAGCTCCTATATGCGTTCCTGTAAAATCTTAGTTCAATTGAATCCATGTGATTTACTAAACTGGCCTTATTATTTTTACCATTGAAATTATGTGTAATTGTTCTTCTACAATCTTCTTATTTGAAACTTCCAAACCTCTTGTGCTCCCCTTGGCCTAGCATTTTTTTAAACTTGGTGAAGCTGCTTTTACTGAAGTCTAGTAGGCATCTACTTCTATGCTTCTCTTTCCATACTTTCTTGAACCTGGTGTTGATGGGGCTGTTCTCTTCCAAAATTCCCATTAAATTTATTTCTATAACTAGATCTTCCCTTTTAGTTAGGATCAACTACAAGAGGTTTGATTCTCTTATTTCTCATTTAACCTTCTGGAAAATGAAGCAGTCTACAAGAGCCCTGGGGATTTTTGTGGCACTGATATATTGACTAACTTGGATTCCAAGCAGAAATCCAAGTATTTTGATATCTCCCATTAATATTGCATCATTCCTTGAAAATTCTATTATCTGGTTCACGATGGTTATCCAAATCTTCTGCCTGGCTTTGTGACCTACAGCATTTTCTGACCATCTTTGTTTTACTTCCTTTCTAGTAATTTTACCTAAATGCTCTTTACTGGATCTTCAGTTTCCAAATCCTGGATCTTGGTATACTGAGAAACGAAGAGGAAAATTCAGTCTCTAATTCTCAATATATCCCTCATAGTTTTCTACAGTTTTTCATTGACACATCAACAGACTAGAGAATTAGGGCAAAAAGAATTTGATATTTGATATTAAATGAGTAACATTTAGAGCAGACCAAAAGTAGCTCATGGAATATGTTCATATGCCAGCTGGTCTAACTTCATATATGTATAGTGGTAAATATTTTTATATTCAGATATTCTTAACCATTGACAAATCATATTGGAAAGATTGCCTAATCTGCCTTCTGAGTAATCTGCTTCTTAAAAGACACACACACACACATGGTTTTACAATTGCAATGTTTTCCAAATGGTGCATCAACCATGTTAAAATGGGGGACTATTAAAGACCATTCTCTTGTTAACATGTGCTGCGCACATCAAATACACATAAAGAAGAGCAGCACTTAAAACACCCAATTGTACTCACCATTTTGGCAACTGAACACCTTATAAATGCTCCTGTTTCTGACACCAAAAGACTAAAATGTCAAATGAAGGAGCCTAGTAAAATCTCACATATGAGATTTAAGGGCCTAAGCAACCAAAAGTACTTGAGGTCTTTCTCAAACTCAGCAGATTTAGAGTAATGTCCAAAGAGCACATATCTCCTTGTGAGAAGTTATTAAATATCAAGGAATGCCATTTATCACCCAGAGAGGCTCTCACAGCTGCTCTTTGACTCTCAGTGTGACATCAGTATCACTCCCTGAAAGGAGACTGAACAATTGTCTCAGGAACTGAGTCTGGGGTTATAAGGTCTAAAAAGATAGAAAGGAATAGCAAAGTATAGTATGCAATTTTGCATTTATGCTATGGTCTGAAGGGTAGCCTTCTTTCTTGCCATCTACAAAAAGTGTAATACTCTGCAATACATTTGGAGCAAAAAATGACCAGGCTCAAATTACCTTATCTCAGATATTTCATACAAAGACCGAGCTCTGTGGGAAAGGCTTCTGATGACAACCAGAAGAAGGATAGATGAACTTGGTTATAGTGGTGATGGCAGTCCAATTACAAGACTTGAATTATCAGGTTAGAGATGGATTGTCATAGAAAAATCTCTATATAATCACTATGAGATAAGACTAATTTGATGGCACATAATCAGTTAAACTGATAATACAAGCAGCCTTCACTTAGTGATGGTAATTGGGACCAGACTTCCCATCACTAAGTGATGCTGTTGTGAGCAATGTCATATGACTGTGCTGCTTAGTGATAGCAATTCCAGCACTTCTAGGTGAATCCCCTGTTAAGCATGACATCATATGGTCACCATTGAGACTTCCTGCCAGCTTGTCCATTGATTTTTCTTGCCAGAAACAAATGATAACCATGGGAATGCTACAATCTCTATAAGTATGATGACTGTTCAGTACCATTCAAGCAGGCATGAAGGGCTGCTTGTTAAGCAAGAACTATTTGGCTACTACTATACTACTACTACTTTAGTTTATATTAATAAAAAAATGATTACAAAGGACATGCACTAGGGCAGCGGTGAAATCCACTTACCTTCGCTACCGGTTTGAAAATGGGAGCGTGCGGGAGTGCACACATGCTATGCATGCGCATGCCTCTTCTGCGTATGCACAGAGGACCAAAAATGGGATGTAATGATGTCCCGGCGGGTGGGCACGACTGCTGCTGCCAGCGCTACCGGTTCGCACGAGCCAGATAGATCTGGCCAGATTTCACCCCTGCACTAGGGTGCTCTGCATGAAATTATTTGGAATGCTAATTCCTGCTATATAAAAAGATCAAAATTCATATAATGATCAGATGTTGTCATATCTATGGACTACCTACACAGAGAGATTTATAACTCCTGAAACATGTAAGAAAAAATGTATGTAAGTAGACAGTGCTAACCTATTTGATGCATCTTGGGTATTTTCCAAAGTAGAAAGGAAAAGGTATAAATTTAATAAATAAAAACAATTGGCCCTCTTATGGTCAGACCATTAGCAAGCCTGCTGAATCTGAACTGGTTTGTAAAATGGCTAGTTGACCATCCTTGGTTTAATTGTTTTCCTCAGTATATAAAATCAAATTTATCAAGTTCTTCAGTGAATCTGTTGGAATCTGCCTCCTGGCTCTATGGACAGATCATGTTTCTGCCTTAAGGATCATCTCAACATATGCATTCTCTCTTCCCTATTACAATAATTATTTAATGATTTCCTCATGTGAACAATGTTTCTCCACTAATGTCCATGCCCTTAAAAACTCTCAAGCCCTGCAAGAAAGTAACAGTATATAAATAACTCCATTGTGATGAAAACAGCCTCAAGCTTGTTTTCTTAGAGTATGTATTAACAGCTTTTCCTTGTTGTCTTTTTATTATTTATATTTGAAATGAGAATCAGATTTTATTGTGCCATGTTCAATAGCTGGCTGTAAAATATGTAAGGCCAGTTGAATTTCTGCAGCTGCCACTTTCAAATGATTTGCAGAAGGGACTACAGAGGCATTAGAAGTAGAAACATTAGTGACATGTGACTCCTAAGCAGCACAATATGACAATAAGCATGCAATTGTGTCTAAATCTTCCTGTAAATGCCTTTGGAAAGAGAGGACATGCATGTGCTTAGGATGAGTTCCATCTATACACAAAGTCACGAGATCCCAAATGGGCTACATATTCCATATATGTGAAAACTCTAACTGGCTTCTGTGAGGCAGTATAGCCAATGGGTGAGTGAGTTGTAGCCAATAATTCAAGGCAGTGAATATATCTAACACGCCTTCCATGTCCTATTTTCCCCACAACAACAACCTATAAGGTGTGTTAGGCTGAGAGAAAATGATTGATCCAAAGCCACCCCGTTTTCATGGCTAAAACAGTAATTAAACTCACAGTCCCCCACTTTCTAAGTTGGTTCCTTAACCATAAGATCAAACTGGCTCCATTATATGATAGTTTTGCAAGATTATTATGAAGTGATTATCCAATATCTAAGAATACAACTCCTGAAGTAGTCAGTAGCATTCATTAACATTTTGTAAAAGAAGAGGAAAGTTATGTGGACGAGGCAGAATTCTTGAACAAGATACTGGTATTGGACCATAAAACCCATGATGGTGCAGTGGTTAGAATGCAGTCTTGGAGACTAATTCTGCTGATTGCCAATGGCCAGCAGTTTGGAAGTTCAATTCTCACCAGCTCGAGGTTGACTCAGCCTTCCATCCTTCCAAGGGAGGTAAAATGAGGACCCAGATTGCTGGGGGCAATATGCTTACTCTGAAAACCACTTAAAGAGGGCTGTAAAGCCCTGTGAAGTGATATATAAGTGCTAATGCTATCATGTTTACCACTGTTTCCACTGTCCACTCTGTTACTTTTTCCTTAGGACCATGGTCAGGGAATATGGGAGCAATGATTTAGTATATGTGGAAAACACCTGGATGGCAACATCTGAGATAAATTAATAAGAATGAGAGGAAGCACTGGAACAAAACAAAATCTCTGATGGCTGCCCATAGATCCACTTCTGAACAGACATTTATCTATCTTATTGTAATAGCTTTAAATCTCTATAGAAGAGTCATGGCAAAGGGAAAAGAGCTTGTCCCCAGCAAAAGCAGACTTACTAACTCTAGGCCTACTATATCAATTTCAAGGTGCAGAAGCAGAAAAATCCAATAAGCAGTCTGGGTCATAGGATCCAGACTGAAACTCACAAAGTCCTGGCCAGAAATGTTTATGCTTTGCTCAGTTTTAACAAGCAGTTGAAGACACTGAAAGATATCCAGATACATGATTAAATAGCACAAGAATCTAATTGGCTAAGACCTTGCAGGAATCTTAGTCTTGCAAGCTCTCTGTCTTAAGTGTTCACTCTGCCTAATATCCTCTAACTTTGAATGCTAGTTTTTCTTGTAGTTGGGAAGAAAATGATAGAAAGCACCCAGCAGGTCTTCCTTCTCATCTCCAGGATCATTTCAGCTTCATGCGGCATCTGTTTTTTGGTTGAGTCCTCTGCCTTGTTCCAGTAGTTGAATTGTTGAAACCCATGTCCAAGAGCTGGGCTTCTAATAGTTTTTCTGACTCCTGATCGAACTATTTGGATGAATTAAAGAGGTAGGGATGATAATATCTACTGATGACTCTTAAATCTCAGCTCCCACAATACTTATAGGATAACTTATAGGATAACCGTGATGAAAGAGTCAAGAGGATGATTATATTTGTGTGTAGGACAAGTAGCTCACAGTGTAGAAAATAAATAGAAGATGTAAAAAAATTAAAGAAGGCTATATAGCAGCAATTCACCTAGCTCTTTTCAATTTCTATACACCATGGGCCATAAAAAGCACCTCTTCAATATCTCAAAAGGTGGTATTGATTTTAGGAAGTCCTTTCTCAACAGAACTATAAAAACATGATACTCCTTCTCCAGAAAAAGCTACTGTACAATCAGTCACTTAATTTTGTGATTATAGCTATTATTGATTTCCCTGCAGAATGAAATGTATCAATATCTTTGGTTTCAGAGGAACATGCAGCAACAAGAAAACATACATTTAAAAAAGCCCGGCACAAAATGAGCTGCTTTATTTTAAATTTATGAAGCTGCCTTGCTGACTCTTCTACTCATATTGTTAGAAGCACCCTTCCATTGCTTTCATAGAGAGAAGTGGATCCTTCTAATGCTGGTTGATTGACAAGCTTACCCTTTTTAACTTTGGAAAACAGTATTTAGCTGTTAGAAGGACTAATATTATTATGCTTTTAAGTTACCAGACAAATTCCTCTAAAAGATATCATAAATCAAGTAAGCTGATATTTCCTATGCATCCAGAATAGACATTTATGTTTGCCCCCAAAGAGTTCTTTCATCAGAATTTTATGCAGACACAGAATTCTTCTTCTTTTTCTCAAAAGTCTCACAGTCTCTTGGGGTTTAGAGTAAATAGTGAAGCCTGACTCTTCATCATCACAACTATGACTCTTGTAGCATTGATAAATCCATACCAGTAATACAGATTAGAGTAGTAATTTAAAGACTGGAAGTAAACAATAAAGTGCTTCCAACTGATACTGAACCTGGATTAAAAGAAGCAAATATCAACTTAACATATGCAAACCATTAAAATCTATAACATACCTCATACATATTGGATTTTCTCAACCTGCTATGCGTATTGGACATAGATGACAATGACAGTCCAAATCACCTTAAAGACTTATTGTTTTGTTATGAGTTCACACAGAAGTGTGTGTGTCTGTGTGTCTGTGTCTGTGTCTGTGTCTGTGTCTGTGTCTGTGTCTGTGTCTGAGAGAGAGAGAGAGAGAGAGAGAGAGAGAGAGAGAGAGATACGGAAAACAACAGCTCTTCCAAATGATCAGAGTGCAAACTACAATGATAGCACCATTAAGTGGATGAAATCCTGCAAAATTGTGGAATTCTTTTTGGAAGCCTTCTTTATTGCATTGGCATCTGTAGCACCTTGATAGACAAAGTGATTTTTTTTAATAAGACTTAATTGACTTCAAATTAAGAGCTATTATGTTCTGGTTCCATTTTCTGGGCTCATACAAGACCTGTTTTCTGTCTTAGTTCTACTGTGAATTTATACTTCTGCAAGATAGCTTAATATAGTTGTCAGGGTTACAGTTCTACTAATGCTACCGCCATCCAATATATTTTTATGCCTGTTTAATAAATCATACATTAATTCTGCCAACACATTAAAGAAATGCTATAGATGGCTCTTAAAAATATGAAAAAATGCCATTAATCTTTTCTGGCCATCTGATCTTCTATAGGAATACAGAAGCCCTGGCAATTATTAGTTCCTCTATTTGTTTTTCATCCCAACATAAGGAATTCTAAACATGAATCCATTCATGTAATATGTGACCCAGAGGTGGGTTTCAGCAGGTTCTGACCAGTTCTGGAGAACCAGTAGTGGAAATTTTGAGTAGTTCGGAGAACCGGTAGTAAAAATTCTGACTGGCCCCACCCACATATATTTTCTGCCTCCCAAGTCCCAGCTGATCAGGAGGAAATGGGGATTTTGCAGTATCCTTCTCCTGGAGTGGGGTGGAAATGGAGATTTTACAGTATCCTTCCCCCGCCACACCCACCAAGACACACCCACAGAACCAGTAGTAAAAAAATTTGAAACCCAGCCACTGATGTGACCTATTTACTGTTTAGGCAAGGTGATTTTTTAAAGGAATGTTCTATGTGGCTGTGAATTATTAGGAAACTATAGATAATGCAGTGTTGGGTCACAGCTATTCCTGGTACTTGCGTTTTTCCAAATTCTGGCATTCATTTTTCCATTTAACAAAATGAGTAAAAATGTGTCCTTTAGCATAAATTCGGCAAAACAAGCACAAAAATGGAAATAGATTGCCCTGCAATAAAAAAATTGTACCATGTCTTAAAATGGGAAGAATATGGAATGGATGACAAACTGAATGCAGACAATATGGAAAAGGCATTCATTCATCAATCCCTCCAAACACTCAGCAACAAGAACACCAAGAATAAGAAAGGAGGTTTTTTTTAAGTCCCAAAGAAGGAATTATCATATTGTATGTGCCATTGTATCCTTTGTTTATCAGTCTGAAGTCTATTCCCAAATGTTTAAAAACATTAATAGCAGGGTTGAATATGAATTAAACATCCAGAATCATGAATCCACGCACTTAATCCTTATTTAATAATTTATTAAGCTTGAATGCTGCCCAACTCCCAATGATACTTCATTAGGCACCGTTCTACGATGGTTCTCCTCCTATCTCTCCGGCTGGTCGCAATATGTGCTGGCAGGGGGGCAGAGATCGACCTCAAAGCACCTTATTTGTGGGGTGCCTCTCGCCTCTCCTGTTCAACATTTATGTGAAGCTGCTGGGTGAGATCATCCGTGGTTTTGGGGTGCAGTGCCATCTGTACGCTGATGACACTCAGCTGTACATCTCCACCGCAGACCACCCCAGTGAT
>JANHZT010007360.1:16941-28354 GCA_032468215.1 Stegonotus admiraltiensis | reverse complement strand
AATCGAGGAGCCAAATTGGTCTAAGCATTTTAAATTGTTTATTTTTTACATATTGTATGCACTTTGTTCTCTGGTTGATCTCTGCCCTGAGTCCTTCGGGAGAAGGGCGGTATAAAAATCAAATAAATAAATAAATAAATAAATAACAGTAAAGCAAAGAAATTACAATAAAAGATAAAAGGTGACCACATGTGACAGATCAGATGGAATGAAGCAAGGACTTTCCCCCTCCCTCACCAAAAGCCAGGGTGAAGAACCAGGTGTCCAAAATTATTCTCAACAACAGCAGAGAAGGAGCCATCTTAATCTCAGGGGGAAACCTTATTCCAGAGGGCAAATGTTGCTACATAAAAGGTGTACTTCCAGGATCTCAAAGATGATATTTTTGATTCAAAGGATCCTGGTGTGTGTCAACCATGCAAAATCAAATCAGCTGGGCAGATATGATGGGAAACAGGGAGTCCCTCACTGAATGCCGGTTTGATGTAGGGAATAAAGGCATCAAAGTAGAAGTCAGACAACTGTGAGTTCCGATCTTACTTTAGGCATGTGATGTTGGACCAGTCACCTCTCTCAGCCCTAGAAAGAAGGCAACATTAAACCATTTCTGAAGTCACTGCCATTGTCTGGATTTGTCCAGTAGTCAAGACCGATTTGCAGGCAGAAACACAAGCAAAAAATCTTTTTAGTAAGCAAAGTGAACTTTTACAATAATTACAAGCTTTCCCATAATCCAGAATTTTCCAAGTGAAATCTTTTTAAAAAGCCAGAATCCAGAAGCTTTCTAATTTCCATTTTTAAATCCATTAAAAAAATTCTTTCCCACTCCCCATTCCATCCTTCAGTGGTTGGAATTAATCAAGAACAGGCACAGCTCCACTAAATTAGAACACAATTAAAAGATTCCAAATGTAACCCTTGCCTTTCAGCTGAAATGGAGATCCTAGTGTCAGTAACCAATTTCACAAGTAAGATTACATGTGAAATCTTACGTCAATGGTTAGCATCTCCATGTAGCTGCCCTGTAGGGAATTTAATTTCCCCTGAGCCCCTTCAAAGAGCCATAATGCTTAGAGGACTATTTTGGTATTTGTCCAAAATAAACCCACAAAGGCCCTCCTGAAAAATGAACACTTTTGCACGAACTTGTAATGTAATTTAGAATCTGGCTGATATTTAAAGCTTTCCCTAGAGAACATTTGTGGGAAAGCTAAACTCTTTCTGAAAGTCTTGCTAGCTTCTATTATTGATGCACATGCAGCCAGATATCAGACATATGCTTTATCACATTTTTCTGTAGTTCACTTATCTTACTGATTGTAATGAGCAGGACTGTGACAAAGAGGAAGTAAAAAAAAAGGGACAATTTAAGATGTTTTATTTACATTCCTGAGCTAGAAAATCTAATAATTGTATCTCTTTAATCCTGGCTGTAATGACAGCATAACATTAAAAATATAAATGTCCTTCCACTTCAGTGATGGTGAACCTTTTAGGCTCGGTATGTCAAAAATTGAGAAAATGCATAACTTGACATTGCTGGTGTGTCATGCGCCACAACCTGAACAAAAGAGAAACAATTCTTTACATTTCATTTATTTTAGAAAGAACAGTCCGATTGCGTGTGGTGCTATGCATCATAAAAACGAAACGTCAAATAATTACATAAATGAAATATCAGCTCATTTTCAGAGGCTCTGGAGGCCAAGTGAGAGCACATTTCATTCTTGTGAACCCCCTCCACAGCCTCTGAAAATTGTGTGAGAAAGGGGAGTGCTTTTGAGAGTAGTTGTTTCATGTTGATGAGCACCAGCATGTCACCCCAAACATGATGGTGGGTCACCTTTCCCATTTTGTATCATCTGAAATCTGCTATCTGTACAGTCCTACTTTAGCCAATGGTAGGACTGACCCTGGGTGGAAGAAGGCACAGAACCAAGGAAAAATGCTAGCTGCTGGCTGTCAGCCCAAAATCAAGAAGGACATCTGATGATTTGTCCAAACTAAGTTCATTATTTAAAACAGTTAAAGGTAAAGGTTCCCTTTGCACATACATGCTAGTCATTCCCAACTCTAGGGGGCGGTGCTCATCTCCATTTTTAAGCCAAAGAGCCATTGCTGTCTGACGACGATTCTGTGGTCATGTGGCTGGCATGACTAAACACCAAAGGCACACGGAGCACTGTTACCTTCCTACCAAAGGTGGTCCTTATTTTTCTACTTGCATTTTTATGTGCTTTCAAACTGCTAGGTTGGCAGAAGCTGGGACAAGTAATGGGAGCTCACTCTGTTACATGCTACTAGGGATTCGAACTGCTGAACTGCCGACCTTTCTAATCAACAAACTCAGCGTCTTAGCCACTGAGCCATCACATCCCTTTAAAACAGTTAGTCTCCTTTAATAACTTAAACAGTACAATTAAAAGACGAACAGCGGTAGATGCAAGTATCTCGTATTGACTCATCAGTACCAAATTTACAATAACACGGTTGAAAATCGGCAGGAAATATAAGATCTAACAAGAACATTAATTAAACATGTGACATGTGTAGAGAACAACCAATGGCAAACCTCACACCCATGGGAGGCGTAGATTGACATACAGCTGTTTCTGCATGCAGAAAGGAGCTTCAATCAATTGATGGCAACCCCTTTTGCAAAAACTAGAGTTCCTATGGTGCAATAAAACTTTGAACGCAGCATTTGGGTCAATTTGGTGACCTGTAACTAATAAATGTCTCACGATGGCTGAAGAAGGCATTTTGTGGCCATGATTTGCTATTGTTGTTGGATTACTCAGAGCTGTCTCGACCCATTTCAAGAAATGCTCCTTCATTTTGAAGCCAAACACCTATCAGTTCTGCCAGTGTAACTGTCTCCACAATTACAAACAAAGTTCATTATTGAACATAATAAGTTTATTATTGTTTCATATCTATATAAAAAATCTTGCTGGACTGAGATTTGCATCTACAATATACTCTGTGAATTGTTAGAGAGGTGCTGCCTACACTCTCTTTTTCTCATATGTAATGTCTGGGTTGAGTGGCCTCTGGAATTCACCTTTCCCTCCTGGGGGTTCAGCTCCTCACTACCTTTCCCCACATGACTGATATTCCACTTCATCAAAAATTAAAACTTGCACTTTTAAACTCCATGTTGTAGTAGGCAACTCTTGTGGGTAACCTCTATGGAGATCCTCAGTCCTCCAGGTCATGGTTTTCCCAAAGGTGCTTTTTCAAGAGGCACCTGGACTTTCTCTGCTTTTTCTTGAAGATGTTTCACTTGTCATCCAAGAAGTTTCCTCAGTTCTGAACAGTTCTTCGGTCAGAACTGAAGAAAGTTCTTGGATGAGAAGCAAAATGTCTTCAAGGAAAAAGGAGGTCCAGTTGCCTCTTGAAAAAGCACCAATGGATCTTTTGGCTAACATTTAGGCTCTTAGGAAAGTGTTTTTCTAAATTTGCTTCCTTTCTAGACAAGATGACTTTCCCTTCAGCTTGTTCTGTTGCTATATTTCTCCCTGGTGAAGTAAGAAGTATGTGGGAAAGATACAAATTTTCGTTCCAGCCCATCAAGGCACCTTATTAACATTGCAAGATTGTACCTCTGATCACATTTCTTTTCTGATTGAATTTATGCCTACAGGGAACATTTCAAGGATGCCTATGAACATGTCAGCTTCCACAGGAAAAAAAAATATATCTGAATTCCTAGTCAAAGATATAGAAAATTCACTTCTACGCTCAAAATCCATGCTCTGATAGCAAAGCACCTTTATGCCTTGCGTGCATTTACTGTAAATGGAACGCATTTGTTTTTGCATATGAACAAGATTAAGTACAATACAAAACACAGGCACTAACTTCCACATGCCTTTGATTTGTCACTGATGTTTCTAAGCAAGCAACATTGGTTGTAATTGTATTTTTGATGTTTAGAAAACACGACGCTCTATCTATTAAGGCAGCAGATCGGACCTACTCTCAGAAACAATTTTGCAAGCAGCTGGTGACAGTAAAGGGTGTTGGGATCACCCATCATATAAAGTCCTCTTTTAAGCCAGCTGCTAAATCTACAACAGCATACAGCTCTAGTCATACTATGGAAAAGCACCAAGCACTGTGGGGCTTAGATAATTGGTACCAGGTGGGCCACAGCTGTGGATTTCCAGTTTGCTTAGAAGGTGGCCTCTCTGCTTGGTAAGACGCTAATTTGTAACCATGATATAACGCAAAGGACGTGAAGTGCTTGTATTAACTCCATAAAGGTTGCCACTTTGATGTTCCTTATTCAATTACTCTATAGCTGCAAGAACCATGCAAACTCGTAACCACTCCTAATTCTGGATTTGCTTAAGAAATACCAACCCTTAGTATTTGAATAGAGCAGAATTCAATCAATCCATAGCTGTGGTCAGGATCCTGCAGTTGGGGGAATAAGGATCAGGTCTGGATTAGGAATGTTGTATGAATCCTTTAAACAAACAAACAAACAAAATCCAAAGCTAAAAGGAAAGAAAATCAAGGAGGAAAAAAGATACAACATGGTGATGCTTGGTCAACTGCCAAAATAAAGAAACTTGCAGATTTCTAGAGATGAGAGGACATAAGAAAAGAATGCTTCCAATTTTCAAGCAAACAAAACATACTAAAAGATATTTTTGTGCACCTATCAAAGATTCAATAGGCAAACTAAACAGATCCCAAACCAAGCAATTGAAAGCACAGATATAATAAAACAAGGGCAACTTTTTAAATGGACTATGATGATCAAAAAGCAAGCAGTTAAAGGAACCTGGGTTGAAGCTTCTAAATGAGATAATTAAAAAAAATCTGGTTGCAGGAAGTTAATTTTTGCTTCAGAAATGTAGATGAAAGCATTAATTTGTTATTTTTTCACATTTTTGTATCCTCTTTTTCCTCTTCAGGTGGGCAAAGATGTGTGCTTCTGTTGATTTTTGATTTAAATATCAAACCAATTTGGTCAGCATTTCCAATTATGTCCATTTACCCTGCCTTTTCAAGAGTACCTACAGGATCTCTATATCAAAAGTCAAGATGGTGACTTCACTGTTGTGATTAAAGTCTTACCATATATACAGAGCACGTAAATAGAGGTTGAGATCCCATTGCATGGGGATTTTGACTTTTTGACATTGCCTTCTCTACAGATACCTCTGATGTTCTTAGAGAAATTTATCTAAATAAAATACACAACTAAATAAAATAGTACCCCCAAACAACCTTTGTCTAAACTGCTGAACAAAATTCCCTGGAGAAGGCAAGCTCATAGACTGGTTATTTACCAGGCTGATTTGTCCTTCTGACAGGAAGTGAGAAATAACCCTGAGAATAAGGGAAATCTGTAGACCCTTTAATCTTTTATTTTTATCATGTTGAAGGTCAATGGAACCCTTATTCTTTTAACAGGAAAGAGCGGAATAATTCAGTCAAAATGGATTAAGCCTTATAAAACCCAAAATAAATTAACAAATTCCATATGTATTTCCTGTAAGAAGAGAAGGAATTTATTTTTCTGTTTTAAGCCATAGATCATCCATTTCCTTGATGAATAACAGTTATCAGCCATATTCATGTAAACTTTATTTAGAGAAATATGCCAGCAGTCAAAGGAGAATATTCTTTCATTCATCCCCTGTATTACTTGCTTTGTAGAGCTTTTGACATGATTGATGAGTTGATGGAGGAGATGGAATCAAGCTTGCCAATTCACAGAACAAGTCATGTTGGTGTTCGTGTGATCGCTAGCAAAAAAAAAGGATTGGTTCTTTGTCACAATTCCAGAAATATTTCACTGTTCCAGAAAAATGAAACAAATTAATTTCTCAGGCTGGGTGGAAACCTGGCAAAAAGATGGAGAAGGTCATCATGAGACCTGATCCAAATATCCATTCTAATTAAGGGGGAAACACCCACTGGGAATGGAGAATGTTGTAACAGGAGATTATTTTCCAAGTATTGTTCTGTGAGAAGGAAATTTGGTCAGAAACTTGAAGGCACAGTTCCACAATTTTGAGTGTGCCTTTGCTCAAAATTGCATAACAGCTGAAAAAACTCACAAATGTGTGTCTAGTACATACCCATTGAAGTAGTGTACATACTTCCATGTTGTCTCCAGTCTGAGATTTCTGTTTTAGGAGCGGGAAACCACCTTTATCGTATTTTTTTATTATTTTAAATTTAAAGAGATTCTCTTTTTTTCTGGTCTAACCCTGCTGTTAAAATCCGAAGCTGTTGAAATAGAACACAAGATTTTTAATTTGCTTGGTCCCACCTTACAATAGATGATACATTAAATGCACATGGATGATACATTGAATTCCGCAGTCTGGCACTACAAATAATATTGTAAAACAAACAAGCTTTGCAGTGCTGTGGCAAACTAGCATTGGCAATACTGGTAATCAAGCACAGGAAATCAGGAGTCTAGACAGTTCAAAAGATTATAGGTTTATCTCATGTTAACACTCTCTACAAAAATCTGAACTACTAATGATCAAGACAAATTGGAGATAGATAAGAGTCAATAGAATTCAAAGTGGGCTCGATTTAGCTCTCTTGTGGGCATGACAAGAGTCAAAATTCATGATGTGTTTAACACCACGCCAGGCTTAGCCTGGTCAGCTCCTACAACTGGCTAGATAAATCAATGATCTGAATTGGAAAAGGCAAACAGTTTCCTATGATGTTCAAGCATTTATCACATTGGATTTTTTTTTTCTGTCTAAAAATAAAAATTGCCTATGGGCAGAGTGATCAGAATCAAAGTACAGCGATATTCATTATTTTCATCTTTTGCCATCATGCAGATAAAAATATCTATCATCCTACAAAATTGCTATTGGCAATAGCAATAATCCCCCATTTCTTCCAGAAACTGGCTGTTTAAATAGAGGCAATAAAAGTAATTCTCAATTTACCACTGATCATTCAAAATTATGATGGACTCCCCAAAAAAGCATTAATGACATTAATTTAAAGTTCCAATAGTTGCGTGCACGCGCGCACACGCACACACACACACACACACACACACACACACATTTTGTGGTCACATGATTGCATTTTGGGCACTTGGGAGCCAGCCCTCATTTAGATTTGCAGTGTCCTGCTGTCACATGACTGCAATTTATGATGTTTTTATCATTTATGAAACAGTATTTACTTTTAGTTCCTGGCAAAGTTCCTGCAGTGTTCATTTAATGAATGCAGCATTTGCTTTACAACCATCATGATCACTTAATGACCACTGCAAAAAAAAGTGATGTTAGAGTTCGTTGCATAGGTATTTTGACTTATGACCATCATAACATATGATAGAAATTCCAGGCTCCATTACGGTGGTAAATTGAGGACTACCCTTCACTTGTTCTATTTAAAGGAAAGATAAACAAATATTTTCTGATACAGTTCTGATGCAAATTCCTAGATTTACAGTCTGAATAGTGAACCAATTTAACATAATAATATTATCATCCCCTTTTAGACGTGTTCAGAGACTTCAAACAAATAAAGCTGGGTATATCATGAAAACTTTATACTGCTTACTATTTTGCTATTTAGATGTGCATATAAGATTGTTCTAACAATTTCCAAGTAAAATTCAACTATCTCAATCTTCTTAAGCCTCTGCAAATTCTTAGGTCTAGAACTTGGATTTTACCAAATTCTTAATCTCTAATAGTTTTTTTTCAAATTGAGCCCTCAGCATTCACTACTGTGCTTCCACTTTAAAAAGAATAGTTCTAACAATTTAAAATAATTTCCAAGAGCCAAAAGCAATTAGGAAGATTCGAAGTACCCAGAAAGAACAGTGGAATATTTCCTGGAATTCCATCTTTCTGGAAAAGTTCAAGGTTTCCAAGGTTTCCAAAATAAGTGCAAAGAGTTTTGCAGGGGGGATAAAATCCTTAAATATTCCAAGGGGAAATGAATTGGTTCTCAGTCAAGTTTTTCTAAATAAGATGCAATTGTTCTTAGCTCTGTTTTTGTGAGCAACGATAATGCTAATCATAATTTTTCAGAGCAATCACAACAGAACATGTTAAAGACAAAACGGGCGAAAAGCGTTTTTGCTCCATAGCAAGTGCTACATGAAGGATGATGAGTTGCCACTGTTATGTTCAATGGGTTGAAAATTCAGGACTTCAGAGCTGTCAGGCTGACACATTTCACCAGTAATGACAGTTATTACTAAAAATATTTCAAAGAATGCAGGACTGGCAAGGTTTGTTCCTTCCTCCCAAGGTGATGAAACGGTGATATCATTTTGCCGTACTGTCTTGCAAGTATAGCTTGTCAGTACTAAGGAAGTTACTTAGTCCAATATTTCTACCACCAGAAGGTTGCTAATAATTTTTTACCTCTTTGGGGTTCTTACTAAGCCTAATATGAGCTAATATCTGCTGAATAGATCCAATTGCCTAAACAAACATGGCCTTAAATACAGTGGTGGGTTTCTACCGGTTCACCCCAGTTTGGGCGAACTGGTAATGGTGGCAGCGGGAGGCTCCACCCACCCACCCGGAAATCATCACGGATGCTTTGCACATGAGCAGAAGGTTCTGAGCATGCACAGAAATGCCATGAGTGAGTGAGGTGAGAGCATGCACGCACGCACACGCTCACAGTTCCAAACCAGTAGCGAAGGTAAATGGAACCCACTACTGCTTGAATATAATGCTTTTGTTAGAATGTTCATATCTTTCCATTTACAATCCATATTGTGATTGAAAATGATCAGTGAGTGATGTTGATTTTTACATAAAAAATGATCTCACCCACACATTAGAGAACAGAATCAGCACAGCTGGTTGAAATCTAAGATTTTGGGAACATCAATTTTAAGGGGGAAATAAGAGAGAAATAAGAGAGAAGACCTATTCAATAAGGAGAGAAAATGCTTGAAGGTTATAAAGTGCTCAAGAAATTGAGTTAGACATTGGCATGGCTGATTGACTGAAGAAGACCTGAAGAGGGTACTCCAATACTGTGTTAAACTTCCCACTCACCTCTAGTATTTGTTACTCATTCTGAAAGTAAGACAGCAACATAGTATAACCATACAGGATCCAAATGATTTGTGTGCTTCATATGTTCATTGTAATTCTCATGTTCATAGAACATTAATGGGCCACAGCACTAGTAAAACAGTAAAGGTAAATCCCTGCAGATTTTACTCCACTAGCTGTTGCGAACTCTAGGGGGAGGTGCTCATCTCCATTTCAAGGCCAGTGGTGTCTGAAGACATTTCTGTGATCATGTGGCCAGCATGATGTCATAGAATGCTGTTATCTTCCCAAGGAAGTGATACCTATTTATCTACTTATATTTTTATGTTTTTGAACTGTTAAGTTGGCAAGAGCTAGGGTGAGGACAGGCGCTCACTCCAGGGGTGAAATTCAGCAGGTTCTTACAGGTTCTGGAGAACCGGTAGTGGAAAAGGTGAGTAGTTTGGAGAACCAGCAAATTCCACCTCTGGCTGGCCCAAGAATGAGGTGGGAATGGAGATTTTGCAATATCCTTCTCCCAGGAGTGAGGAAGGAATGGAGATTTTGCAGTATCCTTCCCCCTGCCATGCCCACCAAGCCACGCCTACCAAGCCACACCATTCCCACCAAGCCATGCCCACAGAACCGGTAGTTAAAAAAATTGAATTCTGAGCCACTGTGCCACCCCACAGTACTAATACATCTTATATATTTAGAATACATATAGACCATGGGGGCCAAGTTGCTTACAAAACCATCTACATCCCAACATCAGCCCTTCTCATACAGCAGGCAGGGAAGGCAGACTCCCGCAACTAAAGAATCCCAACTGGCAAGCTCCAGCAGCTTTTCTCTGCTTGGCCCCTGCTGTATGGAACATAATTGACTGTATGACTGTAACCTTGTTGCTGGTATCCTTAATATTTATATTGACGGTTTCCTAATATGATTTGATTGCTTATTTGTTCCCTATGACTATCATTAAGTGTTGTACCTTATGATTCTTGACGAATGTATCTTTTCTTTTATGTACACCAAGAATGTATGCACCAAGACAAATTCCTTATGTGTCCAATCACACTTGGCCAATAAAGAATTCTATGCTATTCTATATTCTTCACCCCCAGAGGTTAAATGGAATCCTGACTTTTCAAAAATATCTAAAGAACTGGTTCTGCCATCTTGCTTGGGGTTCACAAAGAAACATGCAGCCTTGTGGCTGGTTAACACCCTGAAGCTCCTCCACTCCCATTTAAATAACATTTAATATAAAATTTTAACTAACTTTACCTCTATTTTAAATTTGTATACTCATTTTTTAAAGTTTTTACTATTCGATGGTCCCTCTTCCTGGGGATGGACAGTTTCTCAATGTGATAAATATATAAATACATATACATTGTTTCTTATTTTCTTGCTTATTATCATTGGTAATGAATAAAACCAATAGTGATCATGAATTGCATTTGACTGGAAGACTAGGTGTAAAATCAAAAACCTTACAAAAAGCTGTCCAGACAGTACATTAAGAAGTTGCCTTCAGCTTTTAATAATTCTTTATTATTAATAATGCTTAATGGGAGCTGTTTTCCTACTTACATCTCAGAAGCAGTTCATCTTCATTATGCTTTTTAAATTCAAAGAAGAAGAAAAAACCCACAGAATCAACTGAGTCTTAAAAAAATAAACAATAAACAATACATTTGCAACGCAACATCAAACAACTGTTTTCGCTGGCACACCTTCATAATGGATTCTTTATGCAAACTTTATAGCCTTAGTAGCATTTTCAAGCAATACGGTTTCCAGTACATTTCATTCAATGAATGCCGCAGCAAACCTTGTGAACAGTTTTAAAGATTGGCCTTTAATCCCAATCTTTGGGATGTGCATTTACATTGATAATTAGTATAAATACCCAGTGGCAGAAGGAAAATAAAACACTCTCTTTAAGCTATATCCCTTAGAAAACAGACATCAGTTCCCATTGCTTATGAGATATTACAATCTTTCTTGAATTTCCTACTGTGATTTTTTTTTTTTTGCACAGGTTAAGGTTTCATTCCAGGGGTTGGGAGGCTGTGAATTCTGGTCCTGTCTTAGGCACAAATGGAGCTGGTTTACCTTGGTCCAAACTTTTATTTTAGCCTTTGGAAGGAGAAAATGACAAGCCACTTTTGAAATCTAGCAAGAAAACTCTAGGGACAGTCCAGGCATTGCCACAAATCAAAACTGAATCAAAGACACACATAGACAACATACACCCATAAAATAAAAGCAACTTCACCTGGACATGCTGGTTGGTATCCAGAAGACTTGGCCAGATTAAAACAATTAATCAGTGGAACAACTTGCCTCCAGAAGTTGTGAATGCTCCAACACTGGAAGTTTTTAAGAAGAGG
>JANHZT010007360.1:0-11064 GCA_032468215.1 Stegonotus admiraltiensis | reverse complement strand
TTCATTCCATCCATTTTTATTATTCTATTTAAAAACTTTTATCTCTTCAGTGCTATTGAAAACAAATCCTTTTTAAAGCTTTGCTTTATTATCATAAAAACAGTTGCCTGAAGTATATGGATGCATCTCAGAGTTAATGAATTAGAAAATGAGCAAGTAACTGTTTGAAATTACCTAATTGTCTTAACTTTAAAAATCTATGTATTAATGAATTCCATTAATTCAGCTGCCATTTATTGCCTTTGACATATCCTTTACAGGATGTCTCTTGGTGTCTGTGTTTTAGTGTTTAGTGCATGGAACAAATGAGGGGAAGTAATCTACAGGTTTGCTGCAAAATGTGCTTGTAAAAATCTGGAGCTTCTCAACTCCACCATCTTATAGCAGCATCCTCATATAAATATTTTGATGTCTACTAGAAAAACACAAATTAAAAAATAATCAAAAATAATTCTAAAGCTGATATCCAAAGTCTGAATACTATCCACAGTGAGGTTACATCACACTGACAGGGGGTTTATCCATCATGATACGACTTGTTTTGAACATGGTTTCTTCAGCAATCTTGAGGTTAGTTCCATACAACAAGCCAAGCTAGTATATACATATATTTTTTTGGCTTTGCCATAATATAAGGTGAAGTTCTAGCCATTCTTCTTGTCCTGCCTTCTGGTGCTTTGAAGAATTAGGTTGAACCCTCTTCTTTGTGGCAGCCCCTCAAATCTTGGAACACTGCTATCATGTCACCCCAGTCCTTCTTTTCATTAGACTTTAAATTCCTGCAACTGTTTTTCATATATTTTAGCCTCCAGTCCCCTAATCATCTCTGTTGCTCTTCCCTGCACTCTTTCCAGAGTCTCAACATCTTTTTTATATTGTGGTGAAACTGTAGAACTCCAAGATCTCTCTCGCAGTCACTGCTATTGAGCCAGGTTTCGCTTAATCTGTACCTGTACATTTGGTTTTTCTTGCCTAAGTGTAAAACTTTACTTTTCTCTACTTTAAATTTCATTTTGTTAGATAAGGCCCAGTGTTCAAGTCTGTGGAGATCCATCTGGATCATGAAACTACATTCTGGAATGTTGCCTATTCCTGTCAGCTTGGTGTCATCAGCAAATATTTGGGAGCATCTGAGGACTGTAAAATAGGGTTGAAGTCCACACAAAACTGCTCTGATATGAATTGTCCCCCTGCATGATTAAGAAAACTGTCACAAAGAGTGAATTCAGTCATTCACAATGTGTGCAATGACATCACAGAGTTCATAATCGTATCATGTGATATGATATGATTGATTCACAGAATTCATTTCACTTCTCCAATGATGTCATGACTTCTGTGATATCACTTGCCTCCTATGGCACTCATGAATGCAAACTCAGGACCAAGGCACACATGGGATGCTACGCACTAAACTATATTTGAGAAACCAGCAATAATTGTATTTGTACCTTGTGCTCAGTCAGAGCCAAATGACCTTGCCTAAAGCTGCTAAACATCCATGTTCAGATGACATGACTGATTTACTCCTGCGCATCTGCATCAGATCATCAGGGATCACTTGATAAGTTCAAAAGAGACTTTATTTTACCTTTTTCAGTTATAACAGAAGGGGTTGTATCCCCCCTCCCTTTTTTTCTCTTTGCCAGAACAAAAAAACCCACCTAAATATTCATAATGATGTAATTGAGGTCAGTTTTTTTAGGGGGGAGGAGGAGGGAAGGAAAATAAAATGACAGAGAAGCTATGCTTAGAGAAATGCCTTGTTTTTTGAACTCTCAGAAGCAGAGAAAGCAGAGAAAATTAATTCCCCAATCTACAGTCTGCATAACCTGGCTGATCAGGGAGTTAATTTAGCATCCGATAATCCCAGAGCTGTCTGGAACTAGAGTTAGTGATTGGAATGTTCACAGAACATATGACTGATGATATGAGCAACTGAAAAGCCCTCCCAACTGAATTCAGATGGATGGATTGAGTGACTACACCTTTGTGTCCAATTTAGCATGTTGCTTAAAACCTCTCACTGCAAGCCTCTTTTGAACCCGAAGATACTTCCAAAATAAAGAAAGCAGGAAATTTCCAGTTCTTTTGGTTGGCAAATATAAGCTCTTCGATGCACTTAAAGATTTTGGCCGTGCTTACAGCATATGCCTCGCCCATCTGGTGTTAATGAGTCTAACATGATGGTAACTGTATTGAAGGTTAACACATGCTTGTTGGATTAGTTCATCTGAGCAGCTGAATTGATAAATGCATATTCATAAGTAAAAATATTACTCTGGAACATCTAAGGGAATAGGGTTTCTCTCTCATTCTGCACACACATACATACATTCACTTACCCACACATACAAACCCCATCATGCTCAGCAGAGAATTCTACATAAGAGAAAGCTATTCATTTTTTCACCATTAATATTCTCCTGCCACTAAGAAGCAGTGCACATTTAAATAATAGTGCCTTGTTTTTCTGTCTTGAGGGAAGAAGCTAGGAATAGATAAAAATGTGTTTATGAATGCAATATACCTTGGATTAAGTTGCAAGTCTTTTTTTATCGAGGATGGCCTTGTTACAGATGTTACAAACACCTGTTGAGGATGAAAGGAATTAAAAACATAGCTGGTAAAAGTCCTCCAATTCTTTTAGTCTTCCCACATACACGCACACAAAATCTCTTTGACTCAGCAACTTAATACTCAGAGGCAAAAGGAGGGCTTGGGTTAGGATTTATTATTAATAATAAAAAGCTTGGATATTTGTGAGTGTTAACTTTCTTTCTCTGATTATTAATTAGCTTTCACAACTTTTAAAAATTATTCATTTTTAAAAGAATTGGCTTGCTCTAAGCATTGGGTTCTTTTTTCTTATTCTTATTAGGTCTTTTTGCCGACAACATCAAAAGGATTTCCAATTATTTCTCAATTGCTCCTAGTCTGATTCTTTCCTCTGTTCGTGAGAGGATGGAAGAGTCCTACATTGCAGTGGGCAATTAATCTGACCCAAATTAAATAATGTTGGTGAAAGAATAAGTCACATCCTCCATCTAATTTTGAAATAGATCATCATCACCTTTTCTCAGGAGCTGAAAAACTCCTATGACTAGTAGCTACTGCTTCAGCCATTGCTATTCTCTTGCTAAGTTGTTTTTCTGGTTTTCTCTTCATCTTCTTAGGATTTAAACCATTGAGATACTCCTGTTAAAGAGAGTAATATACAATTAACATGAAGGTTACTTGTCTCATGTACAATTAACATGAGAGTTATATTCAATTAACATCAAGATACTATAACTCCACTAACATGCCAATAGTGAGACATAGATCCGGTGAAGACCTATCTGTCCTATGCACTGTGTAATGTGGGGAAATAAGTCACATAAGTCATTACCTTGCTAATGGAAAACAGTTAAATTGTAGCTGCCAAGAACAACAAAAGTAACTAAGTTTTGATGGGAAGGACAAAACTTAGGATCATGGGTAGAGGTGAAATCCCAAATAATGGAAAGCATGTAAGAATGAGGGCTTGCCCAATGAATAAATGAGCATATGGTAGAACATTGTGATTGAGATCATGACAGCAAGATCTGGAGTTTACTACTATTCTTGCTATCTAGAACTCACCAAGTGATGAGTTCTAAATAGGAGAAATAGAATCAAGGTCACCCAGATAAGCCTTAATCAACATAGCAACAATGACTCCACTGACTTCTCTCAATATACAGATCACTTCTAGATCCCACTATTTCCTTGCTTTTAAGACTCTAAGCCAGTAAATACCAACTTGGAAGCATGCCCTGGTGAATTTGAATTGATCTTCTCAGTCAATTTACACAGGAAAAGGCTCTGTGTTTATATGTAGAACCAATACTTAGTTGTAGATTTTCTTGAAAATAACTCTTCCTTTGAGATCTAAAATATCTGATGTATAACCAGAGAAAATTATTCTGCCTAAACCAGAGTTGAACCCCACAATTGCTGTAACCGATTTAAATTGGGAGGAATTTATATTATTAATTCATTGTATTGAATTGAAATGGTAGCATAAACATGTGATTAGATACATTTTTTCAAGTGGGATTAGACTGGACAAGGAGGCTTTCTAAAGCAGGTTTAGATCTTTCTAAGTCAGTGTGCTGTCAGAAGCCCAGGCAATTGAATTAGGAACTAAATAATGGAAAAGCATTCTTGGAATGTGATTATACAAAAAAAAAAAGATTAAACCTTTTGAGTATATACTTCTTACATAGTCTAACTGATGTGAATGATACTTTGAACAGGGCAGCTGAGAATTTTAGGCAGTTCTTAGACAATAACCATGATTTAGAAACATGAAAACACATGAGAAAATGAAACCAAATGATTATGTCTGATCCACATATTTTTTAATATAACACATTCAATGTGTTTTTTGACAGATTGGTAGAAAATGCAATGGCTATCATACTTATGCTGCCAAACTGTTGATAAGCATTAGATTTGCTGCATCTATTGGCATCTGGATTTTTGCAGCCCAGATCTTCAAAAAAACAGAAATGCACTTTCTAAAAAACAGTCAAACAAAAACTTGTCACCTATACACCAACAACAACTTAAATATGGATTCTGATTCAGCAAACACCTTTTAATATAATTGCTCATACTTTATATAGTTAACCTAATCACAAAGTTTTGGTGTCCTGGGATCCCTGTCTATTAATGACCAGGATTGCAAAACCTCCTCAAAGTTTGACATTCTCCACCCACTATGGTTCAACCTCTAAAATTTTGAAAAAGTGGCCTTGGTGATTAGAGAAATCCTGGTAACTGAATGTGTAGAAGACATCCTGATTGATGAAACCAGTTGAAGAAAATTAGCATTTCTCCTCTGCTAATTTTTTTCCCTTCTCTGTTATGATAGAAATTTTGTATTTGATATCTACTTAGTTTTGCAATTTCTCAGAGTTGGACCAGTACAAAAAAGCTTTAGGGGGACGCTTAAGAAGGATATCATGATTCATTACAATAATGTATCCCAATCATTAATTAATGTGCTTTTGACAATTAGTATTTTTCCCTCCCTTCCTCTAATTATAGTTCTGAAACTATAGTTTTCCAAAAACACATAAACACCTTTTTCCCCTAGTACTTTGGTTTACATTGTCAGATTTCATACTAAAAAGGTGGGGGGGAGGGGGGATGATAAGTAAATAACTCTTCACCCCATGTCCTCTTGATGGTAAACTTCATTTGTGGTTCTTTGTTACTAATCATTATCTTTCTCAGCTGCTGCTTAAGCACTGTTATTCAGTGTCATTAAATAGCATGTTCTTCTTGGGTCTAATGATTCCAGGCCATCAGGGATCATGTAACAAGCTTGAATCTGAAATTATAGCTAAACAGACACAGCTACCAGGTGATATCAGGTAGATGCTATGCTCTCTCTTTGGGTGTCAAGGGGCAAAGGAAATAATACATTTCTGCTGCCAAAACATTTCATCTCATCCCACTGTTGTCCAGTTGGTCTGCAATATTTTCATTATTTGACTTCACTACAGTACTCTTGCCTATTCTCAGGAAATAGGAAGATAACAAGGCATTCCTATTTCAGTTTTATTTTGCTTTTGCCAAAACTAGCCATTTGATAATGCAAATAGAACCTGAAACATACATCTTTCCTAAGATGATATAAAATAACTAAATTTGAGGATCTTTTTAAAAAAATAACATTAATATTTTAATTCCACCTGCGTACTTATGTTAAAATATCTACCATTTTCTGAAATTCCAAGATTTAAGAAATCCTATTTAATGTAATGGTGCTTGATTTTGTAGCAATTCAGTGAGATATCTTACCATATTGCTCATTTTCCAGATGGGAAACTGAGGCTGGAGGATAATGGTGTAACTTGAACCCCCGTTTGATCTCACAGAATTAAAACCAGATAATTGCTTGTTCTAAGAGCGCTCGGTGAATTAGACTGGGAATGGTTAAAGTCACTATTATCAATAATAAACTTTGCTTTTCTGAACAAAGATTCCCTTTGGGATTTTAATTTTGATGCAATTTCCAATATCAAGCTATCTTTTAAAAATAAAGTACAGTTCTATTCCTGTTTTTCATATGGTCTTCTATGCTAACATTAGAGAATGAAACCACTTTCATGAAAGTAACGTTTCTTTATAATGCCATTATGCTAATGGATGATACGTATGACTCTCAAGGGAATTTCACTTTCTCAGTGTGCTGGGAAAACTGATTAAGGAAGCTTGTTTTTTTTTAAAAAAATAAAAATCAATATTCAGCATTCTGAAAATGAATCAGTTTCTGATATCCAGGTGTCCTGATTTGCATGGATTAGAAGAATTCAGGAATCTGATCATTTTCTCAAAATGAATTTACAAAAAACTTTCTTGAGGGACTTAAATGCTGACATTCAACAAGTACCACTTTCCTAGCTTTGTTCATTAGCATATTTGAAACATATCTGACAATCTTTCCCCTACCACTATTTGCAGTAATAATTCCATTTAATTCTGGCACAAAAGATATGAAAAGGGTAACCACTTTACTCATTTATCCTCCACTAGTAGAACTTGATAAATCTCAACATTTAATGACTCTTATTATGCAGGGGTATGGAAATTATCTGCTTCTTAGAACCAGCTGAAGTATTTTCATCATTTCACTATAACAGGGGTATTTCTAAAGAAAATTATCTCTGATGGAGGACTTCTGGATGTTGCTGAACTACAGTATGCCTACCAACAGACACAAAAACATGGGCAGAAGGAAAGGTTTCAAGACATGTAGTTCAACCCTATCTGAAGAATCAAGAATTTTCTATGAAACTCACTAGGTCATTTTGAACAAAGCATTTTCTTTTATCCTGGCTTATCTGAAACAGTTATTATACTATGGTTATGAGTTGTATTAAAAAGATAATTGGAACTGATTTCAAGAAGTTCAGCAAATCTGGTTATTTTTAAAATCTGTACCAGAAGCTTACATTATATCACAGTATAATAACTGTTTCAGATATAATTCAGTTTCAATATAATACAGTTTCCAATATAGAAAACTGGATACACTCATAATAAATAAGTGCCTCTTGAATTGGCTTTTTGTGGGCTAGAGTATACGAATTGGGATATACAACAAAAAGTATATTTGAGTATTAAGTATCTGGATTGCTGACCCACATGCCTTTCCTAGGAAATTTGCTTCTGCTTTTTCTGGTGGTAAAGTGCCTGTTGCAATGATGTTTTATTCTATAAAATAAACAATGAAAAATTTGAAATAAATGGTGATACTGATATTGCATTCATTTTCTTTTATTTTTCCCCCATCCATTGTTATTGATAATCTGTGCACTGAAATTCAAGGGGTAAAGAAGAATGGTTTGGAAACAGTTGCCTTCAAATAAAAAAATAATAATATTTTTTTAAAAAAAATTTTTTTTTACATTTTCTAAATTGCTTTTTTAACTGACAGCTAAGTGGTTTATTGGACATTTCCTAATTGCTTGTTCCTAACTTCATTTCCAATATCCACAGCGATGTAAGTCCATGGCTTGGCTGGAAAGTGACCCCTGCAAATAACTGCATGTTTTAAGAACTCAGGAGACTGTGACCTATATGACAATTCATTATGATCAATTTGCTCTCATGGTGCAACCCATAATGATCACTCTGTAATGTACCATTTTCCGGTGAATCTAAGCTCTATAATAAGTAAGAATTGATTTTGCATCTGCCACAGTTTTCTGGTGATTGGAAATAATATATTGATTTTTTTTTAAAATTAAAGCCATCTTCACATCCCTAATGGAAGGTCCTACCCTTGTTGAAATTTATTGCCAAAGCCCCTGAGTAGATGATGGGTCTACTTGGAGAGTGTAGAATAGGAAAATGGGCTACTTAGGCAGATTTTTTTTTCTTTTTCCTTTTGAAAGTTTAATTTTTGCTTTGGCTGTTAATAGACTCTACTGATAAAACAGAACTTTCTACATATGTGCTCAGATTAAAAAAAAATGGCACGGAAGAGCAATTCAAGACCTCATTTGCAAAGTGACACCTGTTTTCTCACACACTAGTCATGTCAGCCATGTATTGTCAGTCAACATGAAGAAGTCACACCAAAGCTAAGAATCTGCAGATCAGTGTAAATCTGCTTAGCATCAGTGTTAAGTGAACTCACAGAGATTTTAGGAGAGAAAACACAATGCTACAAAATAAGAAAATTGTTGGGAATTGCTAAATGTTGCCTGGCTACCGCACTGGTGAATTTTAAATTCTAAATTAGTGCAAAAGTTGGGTGCCTTCATAAATAATACATTTTGTGAGCAATACGCTTTTTGACTGTCAGAAGCTGGAATTTGGCAGCTTTAGAAAGAATGCTTACTTTTCTTGAAAACCCCAAAAATAATTTCCATCCTTTTTGGAAACTGATGAGAAAAGAGAATCCATATTGGTAACCAGTACAAAATACTTAGTAACCACAGCCTTATCGGCTGATGCAACTTTGCTAATTCAACTCCTGTAACTGATCAGTACTCCTATAGAATGAATGTCTATGGAGATTCTCATTCAACCAGGTCAAAGGTGCCGTCTTTTTTCCTCAAAAGGGAACTGGACAGTTTTTTCCTCGAGTAGAAGTAGAAGATGCTTTGTTTCTCATTCAAGAAACTTCATCAGTTGAGCTTCAAAATACAATCCAATTGCCTTTTGACAGAAAAAAAGCAATTTTTTAGACCTTACAGACTTGTTTTATTAAGAAGAAGAATAAATAGTTATGAGTTCTTATCATTTGGCATGTGCTACACTTAAATTTGCAAAATATGCCAAAAGAAATGTCAAAGGAATATTTTTAAAAAAGAAAAAACCCTCTATTATTTTTTATATTTGCACTTTTATTCCTATGATCTTTAATCTGCAAGGTGCCAATCACTGTACTTTTCTAACTAAAGATGTGTACAGAAGAATATTAAAGTGTCCAGAATTTGAAGGACAGAAATATATTTGGAATCTGTGACTAGAAACCTGCATATTTCTCCTTGGACAAAAACAAACTTATTATTTTACACTATTCTAGGTTAAATTTGTTGCCTTCCATCCAATTCCTTTGTCTTGCTTTGTTTTGCAAGGTTGAGATTCTAATTAAGGAAAGTAGTTTGCCTGCTAGTAGGTTCTCATAGATATCTGCTTTGTCAAATCCTGAAGTCATTTTGACTTTTCTCACATGAAATGAGTCATGAGGGCCAACAGCTATTGATCAACCTGTCTTCCATGAATTCATACAATTCTTTTTTAAGGCTTTCCAAGTTAGCAGCCATCATCATGACTATAATGAATTCTGCAAGTTAGTTATAAATGGCTTCTCTCTCTCTCCTCTATATGTGTGTGTGCATGCATGTGTGTAGATGGCTTTGATTCCTGGTGAGTATTTAGACTAGTCCCTGCAGTTTTCTTGGCAGGTTTTTTCAGAAGTGGATTGCCATTGCCTGTTTCCTAGGACTAAGATAGAATGACTGGTCCAAGGTCACCCAGCTGACTGATCTCCTGATCTTTTGCTTAGTGCCTTTGTCATGTCCCCATCGGAGTCCGAATCTGTGGGGAAAGATGAGCTGGAACAGAAGCTGACAGAGATTGAGAGGGTGGGCTCTGTTGGCTTCAGAAGAAACTGGGGAAGGGCAGAGTCAGTCCAGGCAGGGCTTTTCAGGATTAGAAAGGCTTTCAGACAGGGAGAAGCAGGAGAGATAGAGCTCAGGTGAAGAGCAAGGACCACCCCCTCCTGATCCTAGAGCACGAAGAGAAGAGAGAAGGTGAGAACAACACAGACTGAGGGAGGAGAGTGCCCCACTCCCCTTCACAAGGCACACCTGAGGACTAAGATGTAAGGAGGTGCCGGTGGGAGGGGCATTTGTTGGAAACAAGTGTTGATTCTGTGGATCCTCTTGTGCATTTGCCAACACCTGGAGATTACTGTGCTCTGTCTTGTGGGGGTTGCCCAGTTTGCCTTGCTTTCTAGACTGTTGGCCCTGGTTCAGTGGTGGGTTGCCCCCGGTTTGCACCGGTTCTATAGAACCGGTAGTAAAACTGGTGGGAGGCTCTCCCCACTGACCCTGACGTCATCAAAACGCTTCTGGACATGCGTGGGCCAGTTGCAAACTGGTAGTAAAGGTAAGTAGAACCCACCCTTCCCCTGGTTGCTGTTTGGCTAACCTTGCTTACTGGACTACTTGTAGCCAGAGGCTGCTGAAAGTGCATGTGAGAGCTTTGCTCCAGGACTTGTAGTAAACGTGGGGACATTTGGGGCCAAAGTTGGAGTAATAAAGGGGAGTTAGACCTGTTCTCTGGCTCTGTTGCTTTTGTGCCATGCCCCAGGTCATCACAGCCTTAACCACTATATCAGACTGGGTCTTTACTGTTTTCTTTAGTCTATTTTAAGTCGCCTTCCAATCAACTTCATTGGATAGCTTCAAGACCAAGTGTTTTGAGAGAGGGAGAGAAAAGAGCTTTTTCATTTTATCTGTGTCATATATAATTTTCTTCATGTTCCCTTCAGACATCCTGGTAGAGAAAAGTTGCCTGAGGATGGGCGCCAGCATGAGTTTGAAAGCTTAGAAGACTAAGTCTCTGGTCCTGGTGACCGACCCAGATTGGATCCTGAACATTATTCTGAGACACGAATATTTGCCTTCATTCATGTTCCCTTCACTTGCCTTTTTATCAGAGTTTAATGTCCAAAACATTTTAGACATTCTTGTACGAAAGTCAATTGTTTTATTGTTCCTTCCGCATCTTTCCCAGCTTAATTTATTCTTTATTCTTTTTTAAATAGTGCAACCAGAGCTATGCACAGAATTCCAAATTTGGACATACCATGGATTTGTTTACAGGCATTATAACACTGGCATCTTTAATTTTAGTCTTTTCTAATGACCGCTAACATAGATTTTGCCTCTTTCACAACTGCTGCATATTGAGCTGACATCTTCTATTGAACCAACAATGATAACTTCAAAGTGATTCTCCTCGTTGGTTTCACACTGCTTAGATACAATAACCAACCAATCCTCCCTC
>JANHZT010007358.1:0-12981 GCA_032468215.1 Stegonotus admiraltiensis | reverse complement strand
GATTAATGCCTCCTACTAAGGGCAGTACTTAACATCCAGCTGCCTGCAATTACTGCAACTTCAATTGTCACCAGGCTGCCAGAGCACAGGCCTCGATTCATTAAAAGATGCAGACCGCGAAGCTGCTGAGGTCACCGCCTTTGTCCCTGGCTTCTGCCTTGAAATACGGCAAAGTTCTTGCTATTTAGACTTTTTCACTGAGTAAAGGTGAACTCATATTTATGGGATTTGTTGCGACCAATTAAGAGCTCTGCCTCCCATTGGTCGATATGGAGAGAAGACTTTTAAAAGCGTTTTTAAGAGAACATTACACTTTTTTCTTCCCTGTGCGTCAGGTTGATAGAAAACAAAAAAAAATATTTAGAGCCTTACATTTCATTAGTGAAATTCGGCTTTCTGTAAAATGTGCTTGGATGAGAGACCAACAGGAAATCTTAAGACTATAGGCCAGATTAGGAAATTGAAAAAAATTCTCAAAAGGTTGGGAAATCACCAGGTGATTTCACCAGGTCCCTCAAAGTGGCTCTCACCTTTTACAATAGCTGGATGGTCCAGTTTGTCTTCTAAACAAGTGAATGGCACAGTTAACCCATTTGTCAGAGACCTCAGAACTTGACCTCTTGTGACCTATGTCCTGGCTGATTTTATATGAGTTAAAATACCAGAAACAGGACTTAAATCTCATGGATTTCAATATATTTGAATTAGGTACCAAAGTAGTTATACACAGACTTGTAATTAGTGGAAGTGTTCCTGCACCTGAGTCAATGATCAGCATGCGCTCATATTTCCCAGTCTTACTTCCTGCTTTCTTTCCCCATTAAGATCCCCATTTCTGCTTCCTATGGCAATCACCTTGACCTTCATTCCTTGCCTCACATTTTAGATTTGGGCAACCAAAACCTACATCCACAAAGACTCTCCGTGCTAGTCGCTCTATCCTCTGTCTTCTGAATTGGCAATAACATCTACTCTCTGAAAACCGCGGACTTTATGCAAATCGGTCTGCGGATTCAATTCCAGGGAGACCCACTTTTGCACATGGGCGCTGATGGAGTCCAGCCCGCAGCGAATTATTTGAGGCTGCAATCGGCAGCTGTATCCGTAATGCTAAAGCAGAGGAGGTTTGTATGTTACGCGTGGACGCGCGTTTACAGCTCTTTTAACTTTCCTTCTGTTATTGTAAACAAATAACCTGCATCTTTCATCTCGATTTAAATATAGATTTGTTTATTACTGTCATCTTAGGCGGATTAATTAGATACATTTATTCGCAATTTGGCGTCTGGCACCCCATTTTAGGAATGCCTTATCATAAGGTGTTAATTGGGGCCAGCCAGGCACTTATAAGTTCCATTAAACAGTGTGAGGACTTTTCACGAGGTTTTTTCCTCCTTCCACCCCCCCCCTTCTTCTTTCCTTCCTTTTTTTTTAAACACTGCATTGAAAAAATATACAGGTTGCGTGGAAACGCTACTGAGGGAGGGGAATCGCTTTGCTACTCGGCAATTGGCGCAGGACAACCGAGGAATAGAGAAAACGAGGGAGCAAATGGAGATTGGTTAGAAAAATAATCTAAATTAGAATCATTTCGGAATTTGCCTTCGGAGGCGCCTCGGTGGCACGGAACAAAAGACCACCCCCCACTCCCCGCGACCGAGAAAACAGACGACCTTCGGAACGTAAGGGTTTCCTTCGTGAGGAAAGGGCTATCAGATTGGAAACTCTGCGCTTTCTGGCCGAAAATAGTTGAGTGCCGCACTTCGCCTCTCACCTCCTGACTTAGGTTCTCTCTTGACAGCGGCGTCCTAACGCCGAAATGCCGGGTCCAATTCTCTGCCTGCAGCTGGGGGAAGAATGGGAGCAAAAGTCGCGCCTTTTGTGCCAGGGCGGCTTCTGAAGCCACGCGGCGGGCTGGCCTGGTCTTGATTTCAAGGAAGCTCTCGGAAGCCCCTTCTTCCGTCCAGGGAGAAAGTCAGACGCAGTAAGTCCCCCGCGCGCTAGTTCTCCCCGCCTCCCCCAAGCTAAAGTCTCGGTTGCAATCACCTTACAAACAAAATGGTATGTACAGTATCTTTATCTATTTTGTGTTACAATTATTTTAATTAAAATTGCACTATACGTGTATATTGGTTTTAACTTCCAAAGCGCCAGGATCGTTGAGCATCTGATTCAAATTTGGAAGACATTTATACACACAAGCTTCGGCGTGATAAAATGATTTAAAAAATCTATCCAGAAATTGGACAGAACGGGTCTCTGGTCTTCGAATTAAGCTGCCGGCGTGACTTCCACTTGAAACGCTTCGGTTTCAAGGAAAGGCTCTGCTGCTCGACGTAGACATGGACTGTCGCCTGGTGGTCAGAAAAGAATGGACCTGCGCAAGATCCAAAGATTCCTTCTCTTCGTCCCTCACTTGAGCCTGTTGCTATTTCAGGGAGGCTCCCTGGACGAAGCGGCATTGGAGCATCGCGGAGGACATGTAACCCAGCCCTGACACGTCTTCCTTTGGCTACTAGCGCGAGTCCACATTTTCCCAAGCAGAGAAGGAGAACACCTCCGTTCTCTTCAACCCCGAATTAGCTGCTGACGGTCTCAAAGCGGCTATGACTCGGGATACAGTGCCTCGCTCTGCATCTGTTATGTACGCATCGAGAACGTTAGGCGCTCCAGAGATGTCCGACTTCGCTCCTTTGGAGGAGCGCGAGGGGAGATCCAACCAATTTAAGGGCGACCTGTTCGCTTTTTGCTTATATGGACTAAGATCTACCTCTTCCCGGATAGGCATTGGGGAAGTGGGGGAGAGACGGTGGTATGTTGAATAAAATTCTTGTTCACTAGGGAATCTGGGGTTTTATGGCTGGGTAAGGAGGGCCAGCCTTTTGGTTGTGCAGCAGCTTAACAGAGGAATGGGGTGTAGCAACCTTCTTCTCTTCTACCCACCCTGTTCTACCTACCTTGATCAGAGCCTGCTGCCAAAATTATTTTATTTTGGAATAACAGTACCACTTGCTGCTTCAGAACAGAACCTTGATCCGGTACCCAAACCTTCATATTGCATTTGCAGTGAAAAGGAAATTTCTCAACAACTAGTACAGTAAGAAGTCCTTATCATTGTAATACATTTATTATAAATTATGTACAGATGAGCATCCCCCCAAATAAAACTAATGCTTTGTTTTAAAGCCTTTTGTGATCTCAATATCTGATAATACTATTTACAGACTGTGCAACAGGAAGTACACCACTTTCCATGTAAAACAGTTGAAAAAAATACACTCACCACTTACCAATAAATAGACATTTTGACATACTCCCAGCCTTAGTGCCCACTTTCAATTTAGAATTTGTTTAAATGGAGAACTCCCAACATATCCTCTTCAACTGCACTGCCATAACTAGAACTAAAGAGAGTATTTTGCCATAGCCTACAATTATGCCTAGACACAGAGCTGTACATATTATATGGAATCATTATTTGCTATTTTTGTAGGAATATTTCACTGCCATAAGATCAAAAGTCCCCCAGTCAAAAAAAAGTTTTACTTTCTATAAACTAAGACTTTTGTTCTTGCATATATGAAGAATTGTTCTAAAGGAAAAGCCTCTAAGTATTTTTCAGATAGTCAGCAATAACAGATCCAATTTGGACTCCCTTTTTACAGAGATTTCTAAAGGAAATTTAGAATTTCCTTTCTCTAAATTGTTTGGCAATGCATAAAACATAACAATTGATTGAAATGTACCTATGTATTACCACCACCACCCTTTCTGACCATTTTGAAGGAACACCTAATTTAATCTTAGAATACTGCTTAAGCATTTTCTCTTAAATCTTGAAATGAGCAGAAGAAAGAGACTATTTTTTCTTTTAGTGCTACCTTGTTTCTTCCATTTTTTTTTCTGTGGAAGTCAGACAAAAGCTTTGGCACATTCTATAGAATTGCACAAGACCATTTCAAAAGGTGACGATACCAAAGGTTCCTCACCAAGGGATCTCAGCACCACCACTGAACATGTACAGTTACTCAAATTTCAAGACACCAGGACTCAAACATTTAAGAACTGGTATAAAAAGCATAGTAGCCCATGCCTTTAGAAGCATCTTTGCCATAGTCCTCAGCATTAATATCCTCACACTTCATTGTTGGAGAGTTTTCATTGCTGGAGCTGTTAGGGGACAGTCGCCGCCTTTTACAAGCACCAATATAAACTCCAGAATCATTTGAATCTAAAGATTTTATGGATGGAGGTGTCTCAATCCAAGATGACCCCATTTCTTCTTTTACTTTTTCTTTTGAAAGGAGGTCTTCAGAAAAACCTGGAGGGCTTGTTCTCGAGGTCCAAGGTAAACCTGTAGACATTTTCCTTGGGTAAGAGCCTCGACTTCCCCATCCAGCCACAGAAGAAAATGTTGGATCTGGGTAATACCCCAGTGCATGGGATGTCTGAATGGGAAGGGATTTGATACCATAAGAGAGTAAGCTACTTGGAGAGTAATCAGTTTCATAAGAATTCATGTCCAGTTTGTTGGCCCCAGACTGCTGGACTGGAGTGACAAACCATCTCTGTGGTGGATTAGTCACCTCTTCAGTCTGCTGTGGAGAGAGGAGGCCATTGGTCTGTGGTACAGCTCTTTCACCATTATAGAATCTAGCTGGTGGCAGGTTGTTGACAAATTGTTCCTGGAAGAAGGGTTGTACAGTGTACCGGGCTCCTGGGACAATCTGGTGGGATCTAGGAGAATCCGTAGGAGATGGAGTTAATCTGTCATTTTCTGAAGCTGTGTACATGCTACAAATATAAAAGAGAAAGGCTAAGACACTGTTCTTTGCCATTCAGAAATTTGATGTTAACATGTATGGAACCTGAATGGGGCTGTAACCACAGGTCACTGGAATGCCACCTTAGTGCTAGAGATTCTATGTCTAATATACACTTTTTATTAATACTAATTAAAGTTATACTAGTTAAAGTTATATGTTTAAATAAAGATAACTATGTTTAATTTAAATTTTTAAAAAGTTATATTCCAAACTAAATGTTTTTTTCTGCATCTAGTAGTCTCTGCTAAGCTAACTCACACATCTATTGCAATGTGCAATGTGAGTTATGTCTATTCAGAAAGCCAACCCCTATAATTCCTTAGTTACATTAGGTACTGGTAGAGTTTTGTTATTTAACAGATTTGCTCTTTGCTCAGATGTAAAGTCAATTTTTAAAATATAAAATTCAAAGTAAGTATACTAATTAAAAGAAACATTAAGAGCTAATAGAAGTCTTTCACTGTCCTTGGCACTATGTAGAAATACATGAATCATTACTTACGAATCATAGTTGTCCCTGAAGCCTTTTGCAAAAGGGTTATGATCAATTTTAAGCTGTGTGATCTGGAAAGTAAATGAGAAAAATAGCATGACCTATTTAGAGATGTTATACCTAAAAAGACAAATAGCTCTTTGTATGTGTAAAAAGGAAAAAATATATTTACATGGAAAATTAAACTTTCTATATAAATATTGCAGGTTTCTATATATAAAGATTACAGGTCCTTTTAGGCAAGGAATGTTGACAGGCAGATTCAAGGAGGCGTGCCTTGACTGCCAAGGCTCCTGTCCTCTGAAACATTCTTTCTCAGGACTGATGATGACTCTGACCCTATTGGCCCTTTGTAAGGCCTTAAACACCTGACTTTGTGTCCAGGTTTGGGATCCTAAAGGTATGAAAGGCCCCGTTTCCTAGCTATATTGATATCTATGATTATTTTTCTCAATTGCCATATATATTTAATTTGTATTATACTATAATTGTTTTTAACTGCTTTATGATTGCTCACTATCTGGAGTCACTTGCTTGACATTGGCAGCTATAGAGAAGGAATGAATGAATGAATGAAAAAATAAATTTATTTATAAATCTGCTAAATAGATTGGTGGAACACAGATAGATGGAAATAGCAATTTATTTGCCACACTAATACTAAAACACTCAGCCTCACAAGTCTGTTTGCTTACATGTTTTTATCATTTAATTTTAAAAAGGGCATGAGGTGAAAGAAGATGTTATGCTACAGATAAAAAACCAATTAGCATAATGAGATTATGTTATCCTTACATCAGTGTTCTGATATGCAGTAACAGCTATGAACTGTGTTTCAGGAAAGTTGAAAGTTTGTGTTTTAGTAGAGTCATTCATATCTTCAACACCATCTTCTGTCACTTCCACAATATGGAGACGAGGCTGATATTTGTGCAGGGACTGTAGAACAATCATCTGGAAACAGTTTAGCCATCTTTTGTTATAAGACAAATATATTTAAAATCTATCAAATTTTCTACAGAATTAGGATTAGGATTCATGGCTTATTTCTCATTTACATGCCAGTTTATTTCTGTTAAAAGGCAAGTCTGAGTCAATATTAAAGACTGCTGGGCCAATTTTGTCTGATTCAGATCGCATTTAAGTACATATTTTTTTTACCTGGGTATTATTATTATTAGCCCCTTTGTTGTTAGTAAGTTTGAGTTTTCCAAAAGAGATTTCCTGTCTCATCCAGTGGGCTCCAGTATTGGGAGATTCAGGATGAACATAAACCTTGTTGCCTATTAGAAGGAGTGGGGGGAAAAATAAACAAAAATATGTTTTAGCTCCCTCCTTCTGTAGCAGAGACACTGACATAACCATACATTAGCCAAAGTATGTAGCTTTATGTATCAGTTTTAGAAAAGTTGTTCTTAAAGTTATTAAGTTATTAAGTATCAGTTTTAGAAAAACAATCAGTTGTCCACATACTTGCACATCTAGTAATATGCTGCCACTGGCTGTTTTAGGCTGAGGAAATGTAGCATCCATAATAAAACCAAGAATATATCATAATAAAAAAGATAATTTCCTTGCTCATCATTTGCAACATCTTTCAACTCTACCAGCCATCACTTCAGCAATTTAATCATATATACAGGTTTTTTTTTAAAAAATGTCTTAACTACAGTTGAAATGACTACAAGAAATTGAAAGAGGGAAATAGCTCTATACTTTCCCAGATTCTGAGCACAAGCAGAGGCCATTAATATCTCATTTAAAAAGTGGGAGAAATATTATCCTTCCACAATGAAATTTTTGACTACAAGGAAGACATACATGAGGCAAAAATGCATCTGTTGGTTTCCTACTCAACTACTAAGGGTAATGTTCTACACACCTCTAGGGTGAAAGAGGAAGACCAAAAAAACACAACACCAAAACAAAACAAAAAAACAAAACAAAAAACAACAAACCCCAAAGAAACCCCTTCCTCACCAGCTGTAGGCATAGGCCTTACATAATAATATCCTACCTTGCATATTATTATCAGCTTTGCCACATGTCACCCATTTTCCTCCCTGGAAGCGCCAATGGTTAGGATCTGCAAGCACTACTTCCACAAAAACATTGTAATGGGCAGTAGGATTGAGGCCTGTTATGTTGAAACTCAGAAAAGGAAACATCCGCCTGAAATGGGAAAGAGAAAGAAAAAGAAAAAGAAAAAGAAAAAAGGGACTTTTAAAGAAGTAGCCTGCAGCTATTTGCCAAAAACTCCAGCAGAGTCCCTCTGGCAGCATGTTTCAGCTTGGCTAGCACCTGGGCAAAGAAAGGGAGGCAGATGGTGGTCCCCTTGCAGGTTTTATATTTAGAGAGTCGCTAGGAGAGGGTTTGGCTCTAAATATCCTCTCTTTTGCAAGCATCAGAGCAGATGCAGGAAAGAAAAGACCTCACCATCACCTAGCAGAATCCTGCTTTGGAGAATCAACATCCTCCAGCAGTTGCTCCCCAGTTATCCTGTGTAAACGTGCAGACCTCCATTTTCATCATCAGTTTTGAGGGTTGGAATTTTAACATTTGAACTTCAAACCCTGATTTCCTGGGACAGGTATTATTCTCTGCACTGAAGCCATTCACTGTTTCTAATTATTATTCAAAACAAACCCATTGGGGAAAAGTAAGCATTCTGCTGAAATTTATCAAGGAAACCAATTTTAATTTTTAGGACAGGAAATAGAAGCTAAAGTATAGAACTCCACTTCAAGCTCCCTCTCATAGGGGTGGGGGAAAGACCTGCTTGGAAAGAGTTTGTTTTTGCTGAAATTGGATTATTCGGTCTTCCTGAAATCTTAAAATATAAAATTCAGTCACACAAATTGCTTTGCTAAGTAACATGAAAAGACAGCCGTGTGATTTCCCAGCAACTTTGATCAGATCAATTTCCAAACAAATGGTCCAAATCAGGTTGTTTCAACATATTAAAACTAAAAGGCAAATTGAGATTCATAAAATCAGAATACAAAAGGAAATCCTGTGTCTCTTTCCAAGAGCTGGTGTGGATTCTAATGCACTTTAACACATAAATGTAGCACCAGTGCTTAGAATCCAGTCTGATTACAGCAGGGGGTGGGGGGGGGTGGGGGAGCAATCTAAGAAGGGTGCACTGGCTTCAGGAGAATGAAGAAATGGTATTTCATGAAAAAAGATTGTAGGATTGGAATTTTGAAATAGGAAAGAAATGAAACCAGGGAGCCCATTAAAAAAGCAAAACCAGAACTCACTTATAAGAGTAGCCAGGATCCCAAACTCATTTGCTGCAGACTTCTTCTCTCTTTTGAGTGGAACTGGATCGACTAATTCTCCTTTCCAAAGCACGTTTCCAAACCTAACAGACTGGTTTCGAAGAAACGAATTTACTCGTCTTTGAAACCAGATGTTTCTAGGGTACGCGAACCTGCTTTCACCCAAAAGTTAAATCCGGACTAGAGAGGGATGCAGCTCCGCTCTCCTTTTGCCACCACCCCAGGAATGCAGTAGTTAACAGATACGCTCCGGCAGGAAAGCTGCGCTCCGAAACGGCCACCCGTCATCAAAACCTACCTGCCCTGCTTGGTAATGATCATCTCGGTTTGATGTCGGTGGAACTTCAGCCAGAGCGGCCGATTGCAGAGGAAAACCTGGGCACGGAGCCCCCCTGCCCCGCCGGGCATTGTCAGTCCCCCTAGGCCGCCGCAGGAGCCCCCCGCCGCCGCCGGTGGGTAAGGGTTATAGAGAGCACCGGGAGATGCGCCTTGGCCATACTGATATGTGTTCGCGGCTGCAGCGAAGGGCGTCCTACCCGCTGCCGTCGAAAAGCTGCCCGGCGGCGTCAGCACAGAACCATAGGGGTAGCGCGCTCCACTGGGCGCCTGGTACATGGAGGTGGACTGCGCGCTCCCGGTCGCCCCAGCGTACGGGAAAAGCGAGCACGGACTGCCCAGCTCGGCACTAGCCTGCGGGCCGGGAGATTGAAGGTAGTACCGTTCAGGATTCAGGCCATCTAGAGAGTAGCGCGCAGGCGGAGGTGGTGGTGGTGGTGGTGGCGGCGGCGGCGGCGGCGGCGGCAACACGTCTTCCTCAGTTGGACACGGCGAGCTCTTGCGCCCGCCGTCCGCGACCTCGACCGCCGCCTTGGACGGCATCTGGCCGACAGTGACGAAGGGCGGTGTCTCGCCCGCCGCCTCGGCCTCACCTAACAGGCTCGCTGCCGGCACAGAGGCGCCTCCGAACTTTTTCGGCCCCTTCTCCAAATCCAGGCGCGGCGGCGACCCAGTGTTGAGGTGTCGCGCGGTAGCGCCGGGTCTCCCGCCCGCGACTTCCAGCGGATAAAATGAGGCACCCGGCAGATTAGCAGAACTGCCTAGGAGTTGCTCCCCCAATTGCATCTCGCCAGGAGATTCCCCCCTCGCTTCCGCTTTGAAGCGTCCCTGAACTCTCGGAGAACAGCTCTATCGAGAGCCGCAAACAGCGTGCACCTCACCTCTCCCGAGGTCTACGCTTCCCAGACGTCTTAAAGAAAGAGAAAAGGTCGTTAGCCGCCCACTGTGGCGACCTATTGAAAGCCACCCACCGCCCCCGTCCCTTTAATCCCATGCCAATGACTACACCCGACCGCGCTCGGGAGCATGTATACATATATATAGGCGCGCGCTTCTTTCTTGTACCCGGGGAGGGGCTTGGAGGCGGTTCCACTCAGAGACGAACTTCTCTTATTCTCGTCCACCTATTGGCTGAGCCAGGAGACACTAATTTAATTAGACAGTTACTAATTGAAACAAGTCATCTGTGACTCCTGGAGGGCGGTATATTTTTAAAGTCACTACTCTCTTTGCATTGTTAAACAATTCGGTGAACCCGAAAAAAGAAAAAGTTTTCCTGTAAATAAGACGGATTTAAGTTTTTCTTCCGCGAAAACGGAACTTTTAAAAGCGTTCTTCTCAACTTAAAGGAAAGCGGAGTCAGTGGGTGTCACTGGTTAGCTCTTAGACTGCCAACCTCTGCAAGGCCGAAATTAACTTTCGGGGTCAAAGGAAAGAAGGGCCACTGCCTTTGAGTTCAGCGCGATCCATGAAGTCACCATCGCCCTTCAAGAGGCGACGCCTTGGCTCGGCAGCGCCCTCAACCAAGCTGGGAGAGGAGAAGTGGTGGACCCACATTTTGCCTAAAACGCGGCGGCGGTCGCCCTCAGCAGAACCTGGCCCTTGAAAAAGCGGAGCCCTCCCGGGTCTAGTGCTGCCCCAGTTTGTGTGTGTGTATATGTGAGAGAGGGAGGGGGGAGGGAGTACTACGTGTCGAACCTTCCAGCATTTCTCAGGGCTCTGAGAGGGGAAGAGCGGATGAAGGGAACACAGAAACCAGGGAAGAGATTTTCCTGTTGCACTCATGGAAGGCGACTTGTATCTGACATTAGCAAGGAGGAATTCTACTTTGCCCCTCGACCACCGGGCCTTACAATTTCAATCCTCTCTGAAGCACAGAACGGTTATCATTAGTTTGAAAAGTAATACAAAGCACTTACTTACTACCAGCTATTCTAACGTAGGCTGTTCGAGATTCAGGCAGACCAAAGCTGATGCCATCCCACCCACCTTTAGCTGAGAGGAAGATCCTCTGAATTCGGCTTAACTTTCAGAGGCATAAAAAGGCCTGTGCAGCAATCTATAAAACTGGAAGCTAGTCTCCTTGAATTAAAGAGCTTGAGTTCCATTGCAGCCTCAACAGAAGTAGGCTTTGGAATTTTTTGTGTGCCTGTGGTTACTGGATTTTATTTTTCGAGTACACTAGATTTTTATAGAGAATAACCCAAGTAAACCGCTGAGAAAAAGCATGAGATTGTCCACCAAATTTCAGTGAGGACGGGACCAAAAGTACTGAGCATACTTAGGGAGATCTTCGATCCCAAATAGCTCTTACCTTGATTTGGAACCCTGGCTGTTCTGAAGACTGTTGGATTGGAATCGGTCACCTGCAAGCAACACCGCAACACATGTTATTACCGGAGCCTTTGCGCAACCACTCCTGAAGCTTATGCAAGAGCACGCCCAATGGCATGACGCCGCCAGCAGTAACACTTTAGTCGAGGGAATTCCGGAACATTCTTCCTCGATAACCAAGAAGCCTTTCCCAAATCTGTCCTGGGACGTAGCGCAAATTTCTGCGAGATTAGTGGACGTTTCCTCATTGTGTTTAGCGAAGGCCCCCCTTAAAAAAGTCGAATAAGAAGCTATGATATGGCGAGAGCTCCGACTTATTGTCAGTTCAATGTCTGGATACCAGGGGGATTCTTTTCCACGGCGTCTTCGTTATTCACCGTAACGAAAAAGCCCCAGTTAACAAATCAAACAAGGAAACTACCATAAAACGAGATTGATCGCGGCTGTACAGTAATATGTTTTAAAGTTTAGTGTTCCCCTCTTTGTCAAGTGCCGGAGAAATTTAAATTTTCGTTCCTAAAAAACAATATACCGGTTAAAAGCGAAACGAAGCAGGTCTTTTGGAGTGCTTGCAAGATGTGCGAAGCTCCTGCTTTAAAAAATAGGGGATCATTGGTAATAATTCTTCAGACTAACAGCTTTAACCTAACTTTTTATAAAAGAATATGGAAGATCAGAAGAATGTAATTTTTTTTGCGTGTTGATTTCACCTTAAGTGAGTACATGTATCGATTAAATTGCATCGATTGAAAAAAACTTATAAATTAACTCTTTAAAAAAGATCTTAAGATATGTAAGATACATTCCCACTTGGTTTTACAAAATGCTGGACAAAAATTCGTTGATTTTATTGAAATGTAGTTAGATATGAACATGTGAGACACAGTCTTTCTTCCTTGGTTAGTTCCTCCTTTCTATATAAATGAAGCAAGTTCTTATTGTAAATTACAGAGAATATGTCCTTTTGTGAGATAAAACTATCATGTAAGAGATAAGCTTCTCTGCTGACTATTTCAGGTTTTTGGCTGGATTTACAGCCAGATGTTGGATAAATCCAGCCAATCTAAGGGTAGATCTTAGATTGTTTAACTATGGGTAGATCATTAAAAAAATATCTCATATTTGCTTAGCTTAAAACATGGTGTGAATCGCGTGAATACTCTGAAGGACAGCAAATTTCTACTGTTGGTAGCCAGTTTTGTAGGAAAGATCTCTATCACTTTTAATAAAAAAGTGCTACCATTTCCATATATTCACATGATAAGTAAAACCTTACCTGTCTTTTCTTTGTACAGGATTTCAATTCACCAAACAACTTTGTCTTGTTTCATTTCAAAATTAATTTTAAATGCCCAAGAAGGTTTTCTCACTGAAAAGTAAAAACAGTGAAAGAGCAACATTTCATTTTAAAAATATACAACTGAAAATGAATTATTTGGGAATAAATAGTGGTTTACCTTTAAGCAACACTAATCACAATGAAATATGGGTCTCTTCACAACTTAAAGAACAGCATTGCTGGATTGTCTCCTGAACTAGTAGCTTTATAAAAGTTCAGATACAATTTTGCTATGCTGAGTTTAGGGAAATCCAAATAAGTTAATATTTTAAGATATATCTTCCTCCACATTACTTTTTTTTTTGCTTTGATTTATATGCCGCCCTTCTCCGGAGACTCAGGGCGGCTTACAATGCATTAAGCAATAGC
>JANHZT010007355.1:0-13752 GCA_032468215.1 Stegonotus admiraltiensis | reverse complement strand
CCCTCCCCCCAAACTTAACCCTAGCATTGTTCTCAGTGAAAAGAGCTAGCATCTCTGGAAAGTATACAGCTAATTTCTCTTCCTCTTGATTTTGTTTTTACTGGCAGATCGAAGACAGTGGTGTGCAATTATCATCCTCCTTGTTATCCTTGTGGTGGTGCTTATTCTGTTTTTTGTGCTGTGATAGTTTGGGGCTCGGATTCTTTTATGGGCTCCTTTTGTGCAGACATTTTAGCGCTGTTCCTGTCCACCAGAGAAAACTCTTTATCGAAAACACTCTAGGAGAGTTTGATACTGTGTTCTGCTGTGGATGGCTCTCAGTGACATAACTCTCTGTCCTCATGGTTCTTCTTCTCATGATCATTATCTTGCTTAAGAAGAAACGGACCATTCACACACACACACACACACACACACACAAATACTGTTTACACTGGAAGTTGTTCCCCTGGGCTGAAACATTGGACTCTGCCAATGCTCTACTATGGGACAGGTGGTTTAGACTGGAAGAAACCACTGTGTGATCATTTCCATCATGTCGCAGATATAAGCCACCAGATGCCTTTTGTCTGCTTATCATAACAGGACTCTTGCCAATGTTAAACAAGCATACGTATATGTGTGGATTCACACAACAAGCAGATCTTGCAGAAATGATTCCATCGCCTACAAGATTCCTTTCACAGGTCTTTTACACAGCCAAGCCTGCCAAATAATCATGGATCTTTAAAGGAGGAAAATGGCCAGTAAGAGCAGCCACTGAACTCGTACTGTGAATATTTGTTTTCCTCCAGAACAGAATTGTGCACGTGAAAATGTCATGGGTACGTAGTTCTGTACCCACTGTTGTAAGGCTAACTAATGTTAAATAGAACAATAGAACATTACACACACAAAGCTGCAGGCCTGAATCTAAACTAAAGTCAGTCTGAAAGTAGGGGAAATGGCAAATAGAGTCATAGCAAGTCTGGGCATTGGACTGGAATTCAGTATTGCTTCAGGGAGGCAGACTGGCCCTAACATGTGCATGTTTGTGTTGTACATCAGACAGCTGTAGTGACTCTACTTTTCAGACCTGTAATCTCAGTTTTACTGCAGTGTAGACAAAGTCAGTAGGCATACTGTGGTTGCTAAAACCTTGTGATTTTGTGGCTTTGATTATCAGTTTTCTGAAAAGAGAATTTTATATTTGAGTTCTGCTAATTTAAGAGATCCTTCTGCTAGATAGATGTCAAGATTTAAATGCAGGAATGGGAAATGGCAATCTGCCTCTTCCTTCTGTCTTGTGTTTACATTTTGGGGAGAATATGGACTCCCCTAGATGCACAAGCACACAAGGAAACAAAATTGTTAAACAACTCCTTTAATATTTTCAGAACTTAAAAGTGTGTAGCAAAATGCACTCCAAAAGAATATGGAAGCATTCCAGTCCTTTTATGATAAAATAATTTTGCCATTATTTTACTATTTTGATAGGTTGGTGGAATTAACTGCAGACTAATAAATAGATAGGATCGTGGTTGCTCCTGGATCTTACCTCTGGACATTTTCCCACTAATGCCTGGTAACAGAGGAAGCTCCATTTCCCTTGATTCTGTCATAAAGTGATTTACTTGAACTCTACAAGATTAGAACTTACTTTCTGAAATGTATCTAGTATGAAATTTTGGGATGTTCTGTCTAGACATCATGGTGACAAAAAAAAGGAATGTTTTGGATGGTAATATGTATTTCTTTGTTAACTTGGAAGTGTGGTAAGCCTGTCCTGCTGCTCTTGATGGTTCCCTTGTACTTATTCTGCTGGGAGTAGAGATTTTGGATTTCACCAAAGCTCCTTTAAGCATTAATATGTCTCATTTGGACTCCTTGTCTATTAAGAAACCTCATGCTAAAAGTTGTTAAGGCCCAGCACAAAGATTGCTGTCAAAAGCTCAGTTTCATTTGCACCCAGTTCCCTACCACCAATGCAATTCAGATAGTGCATTTCTATTATTAATCTGTAAGATCTTAATTATCTGAAGATTTTTATCTGAGCATGTAGAGCCTGTAGGTTCTTGTTTTTCTGTTCTGATCTGTTGTTGTGTTAGCCTAATTAGGAAGGGGCACTTGTATGAAGTTTTGCTGATTACATTTCTAACAGAACTTCATATTGCGATTGCTAAATTGACTTTGAGTGGGGATACGTGGATTGAAAATATGCTTCTTCCAGCATTTGAGTGGGAGAGGTTTCAGATCTCCCTATGTATTTCCTAATTTGAAAGCCTTCAAATCATGATGTGCATTGGTCTTCAGCTAAGGAGCATTGTAGGACCAGTTTTCCATCTCTTATTGACCTGGTGTCCAGAAGCATGTGAAGAAGCCCAGCATTGTGAGTTTAGTTAATGTCCACATTCTGATGAGGTAATCATGAGTTAATTGAGGCTTATCTTGGAGTAGCTACTTAATCATCTTTGGTCCCAGAAATTATCAGTAAAAACAACAAAATATTCTGAGAGAAAGTTTAAATCATTGTTTCTCAACTTTATCAGTTTTAAGATATGAATTCATTTCCCAGAATTCAAGTTGGTTGGGGGACTTCTGAGAGTTGAAGTCCATATATCTTAAGAGTGCTAATGTTGAAAAGCACTGGTTTAATCCTAGCCAGATGAGATAGCATTTATAGCTTGAAAAAAATAAGGTATTTTGAAAGCCAATTGAGACATTTGAATGCAAATTTCTTTATTAATAGAGAAATAAAATCAAAAGAGTATCTGTGATACTGTTCATTGCTGTATGTGCTCCAGAATCTTTTGCAGCATGTTGAAAGAGTATATTATAGCTGGACACAAAAATCCAAATTAAATGATGGAAACAAGTGAAAAACTCCCCCTTCATTGCCAGCTAAGAATCATACAGATTCTTGCAGGACCAAAATAGCTCACCTATTGTCAGGCTTCCCTAGCAGCCATGGAGAGTTTTCTCATTTAAGGAAACTCTTTTTAGGGAGGGCTTTCTAAAGAGAGGAAGTCTTGGATTTTATTTATTTGCCACAATTTCTCCTTCACTCACCTCATTCTCAATTGCCCATTAGTTGCAGTAAATCTGTCTGGAAAATAATGCTTTTAGACCTGATCTCTTGAATGTTTTGTAGGGATTGGATGTAAAATCCAAGAGTAGTTTCTTAACTATTACTTAAAGATATACAGCTAGTCCTCAGCTTACAACAATTGGGACCAGAATTTTAGTCATAAGCCATTGCAATCATAAATCAATGCACCACTTGACTGACCTGATTTTTTCCCCAATGTAAAAATACCAGAAACTGGCAAAAAAAATTTTGCATATTGTGGTCACATGACCATGGGATGCTGCAACTGGTGGTAAATGTGAACCAGTTGCCAAGTGCCCAAAATCTAGTCATGTGACCGCAGGGAGGCATCGCGACATTTCATGATGGCCGGAAATGCTTTACAAGCTGTGAAACATCTTTTCCAAGGCCATGGTAACTTTGAATGGTTGATACATGACCAGCCATATGTCGAGGACTATCTGTGTGTTTACACACTCACTTTTAGTCAGTATAAGAATTGAACCTAGTTCAAAACTGTGTTTTTAACATTCTGCAACATGTATCATCAGAATATTTTAATGCTTTTTTAAAAAAAAATGTAATGCTTAAGCTCTTAATATTTCCAGGGGAGTGCTGACACTCCATCATTCTGCAATGCTGTGCTTGTGTGAATTATGTGGGTTTTGACTTGAAATCATGCTTGTATGCTCTCTTCTGCCCCACTCCCTTACACTTCTCTAAAGAGGGAAAGCATTGAGCTAACAAAAGTCTCTGTGAATGTCCTCCTTTGAATGGCTACCTTTTCAGTATTGCCATAACAAAGGATATCTTTGTATATCTGGACAATTCTGGCGCGGCTGCTACTTCAGAACAAGCTGGGTTTTTGTTTTGAACTAAATTCCATGAAACAACTATTTTGAGATACAAGACTAGAAGTGCTGCCTTGAGAAACAAAAAGAAGCGTCTTCCCCCGCAGGCCACCTCTACAGGAGGACAAAGCTTCGCTGCTCCAGGTGCTTCCAGGCAGAGGATGCAAACTGTTCATCCAGTCTAAAAGATGACAGCATACATGGATCCACTCCGAAGAAAATGATTGTTTTAATTTTCTATGTTTGGAGTTGAACAATGGATTCTACCGGGGGAAAAAGACAACATGCTTCAGAAAGAAGTACTCATTTCCAGGTTGTGTGCCAGGTCATTTAAAGATAACTTGCAATAAGCACTACTAAATTGGAAGAATGACATCATTCCAGGCTTTGTGTGTGCTGGCCTCTTTCATATCGGCTCCCTGGTGATAGATTTTCGCAGGGTTTTTACTCCAGGTGTGATTGTGTCATTCAGCCCTTTTCATTGCCAGACTCTTTGCAAAGGTAGCTGCCGTCTTCATACCTGCTGAAGGATCTGCTAGGGAAATGCCTTTTTCCATTAAAAATAAGGCATATGAGCAACTTCTAACTGAAAAGGTGACTGCTTGATAGCTTAAACGTGTGAAGTTAAGAGTTATGTCATGTAATAGAACTTAGGGACAAGCAGGAGCATCCCAACAGCTTAATAAAAGTATGTTCGTGCAGGTTTTCCAGAAATGTTAAGGCACAGTTGGTGTATTAACATGCATTAAGCAGTCACTGGCTGGGCAGTTGCTTATTTATATTGTTTTACCGTCCCCTTCCAATGCTCTCATCATTCATTTAGAACATTGCACCATTGTTTCATTTACTTTATATGTCAAAGGACTCTACTAGCAGTAGTAGACAGCAGCTGCTCATTCTGTGTGCGAGGCCTTTATGTTATATTCTTGATTATAACAGAAAAAGCTTGTTCCTAGTGCCATAAGGCTGAATTGTGACTATGAGGTCCTCTTGCAAGGTGAAAGGTGTACAGAGCTGCTTAAACATATTCACTACACTCCTCTTTGGCTTAAATTGGTCATTGTGGTAAGTAAATTCATTACTGCCTTTGAGGACCCCACAGAGGAGAGCAGAATTACCTTCTCATTCAGTTGGACTCAAGAAAAATTGACCAGATGCCAGGAGCGGCTATAGAAGCTGGTGGGGATGTCTTTTCTCTCAGTTGCCATGTTCTAGGTGCAGGGGTGGGATTCTATCGGTTTGGATCGGTTCAGGCAAACAGGTAGCTCCAGTGATCAGGTGGGCCTGCCCACCCGCCCCTGCGCTTTACTGACCTATATCTTCTTGGCTGATTCACACGGCAGAGCAGATTGCTGCACCTCAGCTGTGTTACTCCCCAGTAATAAAGCGGAAGGTAAGTTTTTGTAAAACTGCACACGCACACAAAGCACACGATGACCGAACTGGTTGTTAAACCGGCAGGATCCCACCACTGTCTCCCCACCTAGCTGGACAGAAAATGTAAATAGAGTAGAGAAAAGATCTCATGAAATTTTCAAGAATTGTTGACAAGTGTGGTTCCTTCATTTTGCCATATGGGAAACAGAAAAGTTACACCTCACAAAGTTGCCTTAAGAGCTGGTGAAGCACAGCAGGTAAAAGTTTGAAATGCCAGTTTGGAAGGACTCAAGTGTGCAATCTTGTAAGGGTTGTGAGTTGCCCCTCAAAGTAAAAGTCAAGATTGAGCTCTGAAGATTGAGCCCATTTGCCATTGTTTTCTTCCAGGATGTTTTGCAACCATTCAAATTGTCCTGCAACCCTGGCATGACTTCCCATCCAAATATTAACAGGCTTTTCCTTGGGGGTGGGGGGTAGGGAGGGAATGGGTCAAGGTTTACTAGGTATTACTTCTTGTATAAGAGGCTGTCAGGGGAAAGAAGCCACTCTTTCCTTTTATATACATACACCTCCCTGACAAAAATCAGAGTTCAATGGAACCTCAAAAGTTATCTAGATTGACCTCATGCTTAGACCAAGATATACTAAAAACCTTATTGATGGCTGTCCAGGCTCTGAATACCTCCAGCAAACAGCATAATACCACTTCATTAGGCATTCTGTTCTACTGGTTGGTCACTTGTAGTGTCAGGAAATTCTTCCTAGATGTCTTACGTCTGAATCTTCTGTTGTTCCAGCACATTAGGTCTTACCCTCCCCAGTGTTAGGAGAATAAATCCCCTGCTTCTGTATGATAACCATTTATATAACCCTAACAGTGCTAGTGCATCTCTTCTGCAGCTCCTTCATTTTTGGGGATTTGGTTTTAGCCCCTTCACCATCTTCACAGCCTTCCTCTAAGCTTGCTCTAATTTGTCCATGTCCTTTTACACTGCAGTGCTCAGACTTGGACTTAGTATTCCAAATTAGGTCTGGTTAAAGAGGAGAAAAAAGAGACATGTGACTTGAATGCTGTGCTCCTGTTCATGCAGGTAGTCTTTGAGTTAGGATCACAATTGGGACTGGAATTTCTCCAGGTTTCCTGGACTTCTCAAAGATGATAGTTAGCTATCCTGAGATCTCCTACACTACTTTATTGATGAACGCAAATGGAAGGTGGGTTAGATTCATCTGGTCCTGGAGACCCTAATTTAAACTAGTGAAGTATTTCTTTTCATCTATTCAGAATTGGAGCTCCTTTCTTTCACAAGTGATACACTCAGCTGGGCTTTTGTTTCCTGAGAGAAGACTAATGTAAAATGTAAGATAAGATATTCTCCTTTCTCATTATCACTCACTTCCAGTTCACCCCATTCTCCTTACAAAGAACCTACAGTCTTAATGCCTTTTGTTTCTAAGTACCTGAAAATGTCTGTTGCTGTGGCATTTCTTACAAGCTAACTTAGATTCAATTTTAGCTTTTCTGGCTTAATCCCTGTAGTTTGTTTTTGTTCATTTTTGCAATTGCCTTATATCCCCCTTGGGTTACATGCCCCTTTTCTAATTTCCTATGTTAGAAAACTTATTTGACCTCACTGGTCTTCCACTTTAACTTCTGGTAGGAATTGTGCATGATTGCATTTTCCATAGCTTATTTTTCAGGATCTCCAGCCATTGAAACTGACCCACCTTCCATCTGAGTTCATCAAAATCTGCTTTTCTGAAATCCAATACACGAAACTGACTACTACTCCTTCCCTTGTAATTGTGAAACTCAATGAAACATTCTTCCAAAGTTTCATTTACTTCCCTTCCTGTTGGTTACATGCATGAATACATAACATTTATTTTTAATTTTTGATGCCATCAAACTCCAACAGTGTTTTTTGTTTTCACACTGAGGTGGTTACAAAAACCAAAAAAGGCTAGGAATTTGTTGGACATGATTCATGACATGGATTTCTAGCAGATATCAAGTCCACCTGAAATCTATCATCTCTATTATGTACTTTTTTGAAAATTTGATCATCTGGCATAGAAAAGCTTTATCCATATCTTCTGGCTTTCTACCTGGATAGTTTACAATAAGCTATTCATTTATAATTTTTACAACCCACCATATTTTGGTTGGTGGATTTTTCTGCAGGCATATGCTTCCTATGTATTGAGCCTGTTCCTTTTGAATAAGCTGTCTTTTTCCACATTCTTCTAATCACGTGTCATCCCACCAAGTTTCATCATTCCATACCGGATTCACATTTGTAGTTTCCTGCCAATTTCTAAGATTTCCACTCCAGTCTTAACACTTTTTCCTTTCTGTCCTGTGGTTGTTGGCCACGGATGTAACAATATAGTAGGTTCTGGGCTGCTGCCATCCTCTTCCATTTGCTGTTCTTTAGCACCCATATGATGAGCACCATGTGGTGCCTATTGAACACATCCTTGTCCATCCTCATGAGATGAAACCTGATCTTGTCAGAAATCCGTGATCTAATAGTCATAGAACCCAAACTCTTCTCAGCCGTACTACCTATGTAGCCAGTTGTTCACATCCAAGATTCTGTTTTTCTTTTTATGTCTTGATTTCAACTGGAAGAATTCACAAAAACAATATCTGCTCCCAATCTTTCTTCTTAATGCCCATAAAAATCATAGCCTCTGGAAATCGATACAAGACCTCTTCTAGCAGTGTCGTTTATCCCCCCCAAGGATCATAAGAGAGAGAGAGTTATCTGTGGCTTGAAGAGTTTCACCAGCATATCGCATCATGAATACAGGCACTTGGAAGAGAATACACATCAGCCTGAGCTATCTTCAATTCCTTGTAAAGAAGATGAAGTTAGCTAAAATAGACTAACATCTTTTCCTTCCTCCCTCCCACATAAAAGAACTTCAAATTGATTAATATTTTTGTGATAGTATTGTGATCTCTGCCTGCATAGCTTTGCTGGAAGTATTGTAGATCACACTTGTATTTATCCATTATATGGCAAGTTAATCAGGTATGCTGATTATGGCTGTGCAACATACAGTATGTGTTGACTTGCATATGTTTGTCTGAATTTACTTTACCATACCGGGAACACATTTGTTCTTTTAATTGCTACTTAAGATCTACCCAAAAGAAACCGAGAGAAGCCTTCCATTTGTCCACTTTACATTCTAAATTTCTTAGCAGTGAATTCAAACACAGCAGAAGAAATATTTGCAGAGTTAAACTGTAGCCAACATTTCCAGTGGGAAAACTGGGTGAGAGGTAATTACACACAGCCTGGTTATCTTTGGTGAAGACAGGGAATACAGCGTAGTTTCACCTGATTTCTTAGGTGAAAGCATCCTGACATGAAGGCAAAGAAGCTGCTCCATAAATAGCACAATTCCGAAAGGTCAAGCCCTGATTCCTAGCCTGGCTGTGCAGTGGGGTCGTGGCTATATTAAAACCAAAAATATGCTGCGCCAACATTTAAATGATTGACTGACTTCTTGTGATTTCAACTGGCAGGCGTGTTGCAGCTGGTTGGAAAATATGCTGGGGGCAGGTTTGCTCTTTTCATTTGCTCCAAGCACTTCAGGGGATGGACAATAAATAATAAGTCCTGACATTGTCACATTATTTCAGAAATTAATATGGCTCTGTATTATTACTTGTAGAGTACAGGCCATCAATTTCATTTCTTAAAAAGTTATTACTTGCATCCAGTGGGATGAGTTTCTTTGCCTCTTCATCATCTAATGGGAATTTGCATCTTTAGTTTACCAGGATATTATACCATGAAATGGATTCTCTTCAGGTCTGGTCCCAAATGCAATTTATGCAGTCATTTGACATAAGACGATATATTAGTTATCTGAAAGGATTACAATCCTGAATTCAAGATAGCCAGTCCCCCAAAGCAGACAAGAGAATGCAAACAAAAATTCTGGGTGATATTCCACCATCCCCCCTTGTCAATGTTGGGTTGCCGACTACAAAGAAAATCAATCCCTGAGGCTTCCCTCACAATTAAAATTGTGTGTGTAGGGCACATTTTTAATGTGTACCCATATACTTGCCGGAAATCCCACTCCAAAAACATATACTGCCAGGCCAAAATTTAAAAAGTATTACCAATTAAAATTTATTTCTTGAAAAATAAAGTACCCTGTTATTACAATTGATTTCTTATCTGCACATTTTCTCCATCTGGTATACACAAACTGTTGTAATATGCGTGACAGAAATATGGAGAGAAGCTGAGCAGCTGCCCTGTGAAGGGGAATATAAAATGGGGAGCAAAAGTGAATGGAGACGAGAAAAGGATAACTGAATTGGGAGGGGGGAAGGGCTGTATTTGTATCTTACAGAAAGGTACACATCAAGCAATAGTCAACCAGCCAAAGTTCCAGGCTTTTCAGAAGCAAGAGTCTGCATTCATTTGGCCTTCCCACCCATTTGTCATTTTTCCTCAGGTAAGAGTCCCTACCCTCACCATTGATGCGTAATTATTTTGTGGTGAAATAGCCTAATAAAGCCACCTTTCCCATGGCTCTGTTGTTTTGTTTTCATTGTTCGTTTATGTTGTTTTGGTGTTTGGATTTTTAGAGGTGGTGAATTCATTGGGGAGAGTGATGACAAAAAGTTTAGGAACCACTTTCCTAAATGGACCAATCTGGCCTTTGTGCCTGTTCACCACCATCATCTATGGAACTGAACCTTATAAATAATTTTATTTACATATTTGCCCTCTAAACAAACAGGCAACAAAAGGGTATTTACTAAACTTGTCTAACTAGCAAAAAAAAACAAACCCTCTAGGTGCAACAGCTGATCTCAAAGAAACATAAGCAACATTAGATGGGAATGGGACAATTTGCCACAGCCAACTTGCTGTGGCAAATACCCGGCCAACTCACTGCAAGACAACTCATTGTGGAACAATTGAACAATTCTATGTATTTAAAATAAAAATTATTTTAATTTTTGCCATTCGCATTTCATTCTGTCCCTCATTTTGCATCCTTTCTTTACTGTATTCAGATTTATATGCCGCCCTTTCTCCGCAAGGACTCAACAGGGTCCCAAGTAGACCCTCTCTGTGTGAGCACACCGGGTGATGGGGAGCTGTTGCTGGCTGCAGGTGATCCACCAGATACCCTGGGCCTAAGCCATGTAGGGCTTTATAGGTAATCACCAACACCTTGAACCTCACCCAGAGGGCAACCAGTAGCCAATGCAGGTCACGCAGGAGGGGTGTGACATGGGAGCGTCAGGACACTCCCATCACTACCCGCGTGGCCGCATTCTGCACCAGCTGAAGCCTCCGAGTGGTCTTCAAGGGCAGCCCCATGTAGAGAGCGTTGCAATAGTCGATCCAGGAGATGATGAGTGCATGGGTGACTGCATAAGGCATCTCGGTCCAGGTAGGGGCGCAACTGGCGCACCAGACAAAGCTGGGCAAATGCCCCCCTAGTCACGGTCTTAACATGGTCTTCTAAGATCAACTGTGCATCCAGGAGGACGCATAAGTTGTGCACCCTATCCACAGGGGGCAACACCTCTCCCCCTATGACCAAAGATGGAATATTCCCTTGGAACTGAGACGCCGGTACCCACAGCCACTCTGTCTTGGCGGGGTTGAGTCGGAGCCTGTTCCTCCCCATCCAGAGCCGCACCGCTTCCAGGCATCGGAACATCATGTCAAGGGCATCACTGGGTTGATTTGGGGTAGATATGAAAAGTTGGGTATCATCAGCATACTGATGATACCCCACCCCAAAACCACGGATGATCTCCCCCCAGCGGCTTCATATAGATGTTATACAGCAGGGGAGAGTGAACTGACCCCTGAGGGACCCCACATGTGAGGGGCCTCGGGGTCGACCTCTGCCCCCCCGCTAACACTGCTTGCGAGCGTCCCGAGAGATAGGAGAACCACCGCAAAACAGTGCCTCCCACTCCCAACCCCTTGAGGCGCTGCAGCAAGATACCATGGTCGATGGTATCAAAAGCCACCGAGAGATCTAATAGGACCAGGGAAGAGGAATACCCTCTGTCCCTAGCCCTCCAGAGATCATCCACCAGCGTGACCAATGCCGTCTCTGTGCTGTACCCGGGTCTGAAACCCGACTGGTACGGGTCTAGGTATGATGCTTCATCCAGGACCAACGGGAGCTGACGCGCCACCACACTCTCAACAACCTTTGCAATAAAGTGAAGGTTGGAGACAGGACAAAAGTTGATTTCTTTAATTATTCTATTCCAGCATTTCTTTGATATTAATGTAACTCTTGTCCCGCAGCAAGTTGGCCATGATGAGCTGGCTGCAGTGAATTATCATAGACCTACATTAGACTAGGTTCCTACTTGGATGCAAGTCCACCAGAGATGGCCGCCTGTAAACTAGACTGAAAAATAGGACAACCCTGCTTGCTGATGGCAGTGGCAATCTGATTCTGCGTTGCCAAGAAACCTACATGACTACAAGTGAAGGGCTCTAAATTGTGTGGGGAAAGCAAAGCAGGTCTATTGCTTTGTGATTGGATTGGGTCACAGGCCAGAAGACAAAAAAACCCTTTGCTCGCATCTCCCACTGAAAGATGACAGTCGGGTGCTTTGCAAATTAGTAAAGTGAGCAGAACATTGCTTGGGCTGCTGAATTCTTTCCATGATGCAAATGATATGGCAGGGACCTGTGGAGAAATCTCAAGGGAGACGCCCACCCAGAAACAAAAGAGCCATTGTAAAAAGAGCAACATTAGAAAGATTGTTATGAGGAGACCGGAGGAGTGGGGGGAAGTTTTTGTGGAGAGGAAGAAATTATACTGGGGCATAAGACATTTGAAACTCTTCTGATTACAGTCTTACAAGACTAATGAGTGGGGGTGGAAACGTGTCTCAAAAGTCCCTCAACCACTCATTTTGCAGTTCTTATTTCTTTTTCTGCCTCACATCTTCCAAGTCTCCTGCACGTATGAGCAGTCTGTGCAAAGCATCTGGAAGGAGGTGCTTTACAAAAATGCTAGGAGAACAGTGTTTCTCATTGTAATAAAACAGATCAGTTCTGGAAAGCTCGCGTGTCTGGAACTGCCAGCAAAGCACTCGTGAATAACCAGAACTGCCTTCGAAACACCCAAACAAGCTTTCAAAGGGACAGGGCTGCTTTATTGATTCAAGGCGAACTGCTCTTCTCATACACACAAGTACTTTGCAAAGCATCTCTTTCAAATTACTTGCATGACCCTAATCTATATTAATAAAGGTCTCTGCAAAGTAAGGGGCATTTCTAAAAAATCTATTGCTACTGAATTTTGGTAGTGTGATCTTGGAGCCCTTTGGAAGGCATGGATGTGAAGTGCAAGGCAACATGAAGTCCACAGGATAACCAGCCTATCCTGAATAGGTGATAAATGTATTTGCATTGATCCAGGGTCTTCCCAGCAAAATCTGTCTTCTGCTTTTGTTGTTAAACTCCAACAGATTTGAAATGCCAGACAAAGAGGCAAGGCATCATTTGAGTCAGTATGCATTTTCCTCTCTCCCTAGGTGTCCGTATGAGTCAGGCAATCCTACCCTTTCTATGTGTGCATCCAAGAAGAAAGAGCATTTGAGGGGGAGACAGCTGCTGGAGAGGGAGAAATAACCCATCTTTTGTGAAATTAGCAATCGTTGGAAAGGAAACCTGGTTTAAAGAGCAGTTTGGGATTTGGGATTTTGTTTCTCACCTTCGCCTTACAATCAAGTCTTTGGAAAAATTATTTAGCTTTCAGCTCACCAATTTACCTTCTCTGAAGTGGAAAAAGGCCACCACGGTAGCCTCTAATACAATCTAAAATGGCAACCCTGCCCCTGCCCCCCCCCTTTCTTCAAAGGTAGTTAGACGGCTTCAGTTCTCTACCCTCCTGAGGGCTTCGCTTGGCAAAAGCCAAATGTCATTCAAGGGAAAAGTAGGAAGCAATTATGTGCCAGTTCACAAGCTCTGCTCCGAGAAGAAAAGCTCCACAAGAAGCCAGAGGCGGTCCCAGGCTCAGCTTCCCCTCCACGCACTTTGCAGGCAATCGGTCCAGACACACTGAAGTAATTAGCATTGGAGGAACAAAAGCTAAAGTTACTCGTCCAGGGAACAGGAACCTTACTGGTGGGCTGGGGTAGGGGTGGGGGGAGGCAGCTGGAAGAGCTAAAGCACAACTGGGGCTGGGCAGGTGGCTTCTTGGCTTGGCTGCCAGCCCAGAATTCTTGGCTGCGTCACAGCTCTCTTTTGTATTATTGGAAGCCTCTGGCAATTGCAGCAAGATGCTCGCCTGCCGTTGGGCCCTGCTGGGTGATGGAAGAGCTTTGAAAAAAGCCAGCCAAACTAAGCAAAGTGGGGGAAAGAACAGAGAGAAGACGTAGGCGAGAAACAGCAGCTCAAATAGTCCTGCGAGAGGGGGGGGGGGGGGGGG
>JANHZT010007352.1:7568-17615 GCA_032468215.1 Stegonotus admiraltiensis | reverse complement strand
GTGGCCTGCACACCAGCTCATCATGGGCATCCTAATGAGAACCTAGGGGACAGAACCACTTTCTGAAAAGAGAAATTGCTGAGAAAGTAAGTCTTGACCATGGAACCTGGGTCTCACTAGGACATCAGATTAATAAAGTGGCCTGCTGTCCAGCTGGCAATCGACCCTAGAGGCCCCATGGCCAATTGAAATCAAGAGAGAGATCTCTGCCTGGAGGTGTTCAGGGTGTGGCAGGGTTAAGTGTGATTGGCTGCAGTTCATGGCAAATATTCATTTTCCCTCCTCCTCCTCCTCCTTTTGCAGCTTCATGTGGTCATTTGAGAAGATCCATCGGAGCATCGCTCATATCTTCCAGGGTGAGCTTGTGGCCAGCTTTGATGAAGAATTCCGCATTCTTTTCGCCCAGTCAGACCCGCTGGTTCCTCCGTCCAATATTTTGGTGAGGACAGAGGCTCCAGTGGGGCCCTACAGCATGGCCCCCTTTGGCAACAATATGCCCTTCTTTCCAAAGAAGCCTCACCTGCTTCTCCCCCGAGAGGACAACCTTTTCTCACCTTTTATGGACCGGATTGACCCAGACAGGTATTTCCTGTCTTCTTTAAGAAGAGATGACATGCTGCGTCATACTTTAGAGGGTTCAGCCATGCGAATGTACTCCAAAAAAATGGAAATGGAGAACTGCCAGGCGGACCCCATTCGGGGCTACCTCCGTTCCAAGCAGCTGGAAATGGACTCATTTAAAAGGCACAGTTTCGCCGAAGGCACCTTTGAGAACTTTCAGTCCACAAAGCAGTTTTCTAAGCAGTTGTACATGAACAATGTGGACGAATTTAAAATTCAGTCCAGTCATTTTCAAAAAGATCAGTTTTATCAATATCAGTTTGAACATCCCCATGGGGCTAACAGGCCCCAGGGGCTTTTTGAAAGAATCCGAGGAGGCAGACTAGGATTCAATGAACCAGAAGATTATGCAGAGGGATTTAGGTGTCCAGAACTGGAATCCAATTTCCCCCAAGATGGGTATCCATTGCGGCTGGATTATGTGCCTTCCAATTCTTCTAAAGAAGTGCGACACGGCTCTGATCACCTGAATCCAGGAGGGAACGGTCTCCTCGGTCTTCCGTCTCTAAGAAGGCAAAACATGGGGCAGAAGTTTATGTGCCAGACATCTCCCACACAGAAGCAGAGCATGGAACAGAGGCTTTTTCTGCACGACCAAGGCCAAGACATAGAGCAAGACAAGAAGGTTCAGGAGAACAGGGCAGGGTTGCGCAACTGGAGAATTTCCTCCTACCTTAGCGGGTATCAGTCTGACCCAGGAGAGGAAGGCCTTCTGATGCCTGTGGAGTCAGAGTTGCATAACGAGGTACTTAGTCCTCCAGAACCCCTTACTAGGTATCCCAGTGACCTCCTCCCCACTTTCAAACCTCCACTTCCACTTCCAAATGCCAAAGACATTTCTGGAACTGAGAGATTGCCAGAAGAAACCTCGGTGGTGAAACAGGATCCTTTCAGGAGCAGGATAAATCCCTTGATCCAGAGGAGTTCGCGACTTAGATCTTCTCTTATTTTTAGTGCTGCCAAATTAGACCAGCCAAACTCATCCACTGAGAAAGTCCAAATGGTGCAAAAAGAGCAGACCTCCACCGAAATGACCAAGGACGCTGAAACCATTAAAGCCAGCACTGTCTCTAAAGTGGCTGAGCTTCTGGAAAAGTACAAGTCAGTGGGGAAAGACTCACAAAGTGCCACCCTCAGTCACACCAAAGCTATGTCTGCATTTCTCCAGGAAGAATCCCAGAATGCAGGAAAAAAGTGCACTAAGTCGGTGCAGTACAAGATTCTGGAGAGCCGGGTGCTGGACTCCAAAGACTCCTTCAGCCCTTATAAGCTGCACCCGGAATCGGAGGAGCAATTTGGAGGGTCTGCCTCAGTGACCGATATGCTTAGCAAAGACCCCATGGTCCACGGGAGCAATAAAACAGACAAGCTTGCTTCTCGATTCTACCCAATAGACCAATCCAGTCTTCCAGAGAAGGAGAGCCTAATATTTGTGGGAGAAACTCAGAAACATGCCATAGCAGACAGGAAGGAAAGCGTCTCTTTCAAAGGAAGAGATGGATCTGAAACTGAAGACCACAAGCCAGCACAAGCCCCGGTCAGCACCATCTCCTCCAAGAACCAGGGCTCTGACAGCTCTCTCAGTAAGCTTGACGAAGAAAGTTGCAAGCAGGAACAGAGTCCAAGAGAGTTTTTTAGGAAGGGATCTCTCAAGCTAAAGCAGTTGCTAAATCCCAAAGCTGAGAAAAAAACAGACGAAGAAACAGGCCTGGAGAGCTGGAAGCCAGATAAGTTAAGTGCAGGAGCCCTCAAGCGAATGTCCAGGAGTGATTCTCAAGAGGTTATAGAAGAGGAGAAATCTCCCAAACTGGCTGCACCGGTGCCTGTCCTCAGGGTGAACCCAGGGCCTCAATCTCGACTGCCCTCCTCCACGGCCAACGTCCTCTACAGCAGCAACCTCCGAGATGACACGAAGGTCATTCTGGAGCAAATTTCGGCCAACAGCCAGAAGAACCGGGCAGAGCTGGCCAGGCAGCTTCCAGTGGCTAGCAATCCTGAGCTGTCCAGGTCCGCCACAAGTTTGGACCGTAAAGGGGATGAGAGGAACACAGGGATCAGCAGATCAGAAAGCTTTGGGAGCCATAAGCGGGGCCTGCAGAGGGAGCCTTCGGAGGACCGGGATTCTCTTCTGAAGAGGATGGAGAGCATGAGGAAGGAGAAGCGCGTCTACAGCCGCTTTGAGGTTTTCTGCAAGAAGGAGGAGCAAGGCGAGGAGGAATGCGAGACAGACGCCAAAGACAAGAAGATGGGAAAGTTCATGCCAAAACTCTTGGGGTCCTTCAAAACCAAAAAATGACCTGAGGAGGCTGCTGGGATGGCCCTGCCTGAGACCAAGGTTTGTGGCAGGCCTTCCTCGGCATTTCCAAGCCCATTCTAGCAGCAGGACAGCTGGGCTGGGGCTGGGGGAGAGGGGAAGCGGGGGCACCAAGCAGGATTAAATGACCATTGGTGGGAACTAAGAGGCCAGCATCCCACTAGCGGTTAACTTTCTTTGGAGGGGCTGGAGATTAGTCCCACACCTAGGAACTCCCTCCAGGTAGGGGAGAAAAACACACCAATATGAACGAAGAGGAGGCAGTTGGCAACACAGCTGCTTTTTGAGCAAGTTCATTTAAGACCCCCATTCTTAGGGGCCCAGCTCAGGGCAACCATCCTGGGCCACTGCCTCTGATCTTTTGCCCCTGCATCAGCCCTTCCTTCAGGGCCCACCATTTCACTGGACACTTTCTTTGTGGGGACAGTCCATTTGCGGTGGGGGGCGGGGAGAGGCAGTACTAAGGAATCCACAAGGGGAGGTGAAGTCAACACAGAAAAACATAGAAGTCATCCGGTCCAATTCATTAGAACAGTGCTTCCCAAACTTGGGTAAATTATCCCAAATTGGGTAAAAGTGGTTTTTCTTTGGGTAATGGCACATGACCCTAACCCATTACCCAACCGCAACAGTCTTTTAAATTGACTTAAAATGGTTTTCCTACATTGGGTAAAAAGGACTTTCTGATAGGTGGTTTTGAGTAATGAAGGGAAAAGTTTGGGTAGTCTTGCAGGAGAATCTTTTTGCTAAATGACCATCTTGCTGGAAGACCTCCTCCTGACCGCTGTCCTTTTTCTTTGAGCATGCTGGTTTCTGTCCTCTGAGAGCCCTTCAGATATGGGAAGACTGCCGTCATATATCCCTGCTGCAGGTTAAACATATCCAGCTCTCCCACCATCCCTTCTAGAGCTCTGGCAGCCTTTTGAATGACGCAGGGCAGGGTGAGATACAGGCCTCCAAGTGGGATTGACTGGAGCAGGGTAGAGTGGGATGTTTACTTCTTGGGATTTGGACTTTTATGTTGCTGTAAATGCACCCAGGGTAGCATTTGCCTGTTTAGCAGCTGCTCATGTATGGTTGATGAGACCATACATAACCCTAACCCTAACCAGATTCCCTTCACATGTACTATTATCAAGTCGTGCTTACCCCATCCTAGAATAGTTCCTTACACGTTTCCCACTGAGATGCAGAATTTAGCAATTCTCCCATTCTAAACTCTTCATTTCAGCTCAGTGTTCAGGCTGCTCTAGACCTTTTCAAATCTTCTCTTGTCAGGTACTCTCCAAGTTTTCTACCCACACAATTCCTTCCTCCAAGCCCTTGATAAAATGAACTCTGTGCCTCGACACCCCCCGCCCCCCCACTGGAATATTAGGGCTGGATGAAACTACTGTAAAATGGAGTCACCATTGGCTGAATGATTGTACCCAAAAAAGTGCTTTCTAATGGCTGCTCTTCAGCTTGGAAGGAAATCTTGAGTGAAGAGTGTCTAGAAACACTCTAAGAATTTGTTGAGATACTAGTTTATGATGTCTATAAGGTTCCCTTCGTCTACTAAGCTAGTAACTCCATCCAGGATTATAGTCTGGGATAATTTCTTTGTGAGACCACTCTGCTGGCTCTTCTTAACTGTTGTATTTCTTTCCCAAGTGCTCACAAATAATCTGTTTGAAGACAATGCCCAGAAGAGCCCAAAAGTACAAGTCAGTAGTTTCTCAGGTCCTTCTCCTACCATTTTTGAAGGTGGGATTTAATAATAGAATAACAGTTGGAAGAAACCTTGGAAGTCTTCTAGTCCAACCCCCTTACCAAACAGGAGAACCTATTCCATTCTATCCAATCTCTTTTTAAAAACCTCCAGTGATGGAGCACCCACAACTTCAAGAGAGAAGCTGTTCCACTGAGTAATTGTTCACATTGACAGGAAATTTCTCCTTAAGATTTGATCTTCTCCAGTCTTATGCAACCTCACCGGTCTTCAGAAGTTCTCAGAGATTACCAAGAAGATTCTGCAATCATCCTCAACACCCAAGAATGTAATCCATGTTCCATGCTCTGGAACATTCAAAATAACCTAATTTTTCTCTTGTCCTCATCTTTTGGGGTTAGGGTTAGGCAACCGGAACCACTTGTGGGTAGGCCCAAGTGGATATTATATTGTTGATTACCTATTATTACAAGAATCCTGCCAGGCTGTCTATCTTCCCTTGGGAAACTGCAGGTGTTTCCCGAACAGACTCTAAACTGGATTGTCTCTATTTCCTGAGAAAGAGGGCTGGACCCTCCTCTTCAGCTGATGGTTCCATCACATTTGTCCCGAGATGCAGTTTCCCCATAACCATAGCATTATTTTTATTCTGGGGGAAGACGTAAACTAACTTGACTTTCCTTTATTGTTCCTCTTTCCATGTTCTGTATGTGTCTCTCTCTTCTGCATTTGAAATAACTCCTGTATCCTTGCTGGCTTCCTCAGATTCCCCTCTCTCCCCCCACCCCCATTTTTCTTCGGTTGGGTTATTTCTGACAGTTCGTTACAGAATTTCTTAGAATTCTTCTCATCCTTCTTGGATCGTTTGCTCCTTCAGGATTTCAAGTAATTGGATCTCACCTATCTTCCCTTGGAATTTGGATAATTCATTCCAAAAATGTCTCTTTTCAGTTCCCTTCCAGATATTACAAACTCAAAGATAACATTATAACTTTGCCTAAAGTTTCAGTTATCTTCACTTTTTTCCTGTAGATGAGGGTTAGGGCTAGGACCATTCTGATGAATGAAGCTCTCGGCAAAACAGGGCAAAAGTTTATTCAGGATTTGATTTGGCAAATTCCCCACTGATATCAGGGTAATTGAAATCTCCCACTATTACTATTACTGACAGTCATAGAATTGGGGGTTGGAAGAGACACCCCACCTTTCCAGTCATGTTCCCTATTATGCCCTTTTGTGTACCTGATAACCTGGTTTTCCTACTTCTCTTTCTTTTGATAGATAACATGAGACTTAAGAATAAGAAATCTGATATATTATTTCAGCTACATACAATTGGTTCCATTGGCAATTTATCATATTAATAGAATCAACAAGGGGCAATTAACATGAAAATTGAAGTCAAATTTTCCCCATATTTAAAACTCACAATTAGTTGCTATATGGGTGGTAATTCTTTCAAACATCCTTTCAAACTAGTGATTGGATGGCTTTTTCCCCATCTGGAATATTTGGTCAGACACTGAAAAAAACCACAACTGGATAGTCTATGAAAAATACAATAGGGAGGGAGATTCAGAATCTAGATTGGGGTGTCCAACTTTGTCAGTGTTAAGACTGGTGAACTTCAATTCCCAAAATTCAACTTCCATGAAGATATATAAACAAACAAGGCAAGTGTTTAAGTGACAGGACGTATCTGTTTGAATAGTAATTATCCACTGCAGTGAATCCATTATACATTTCTCTAAAATAATAAAGGTCATCAAAATAGAATGGCAAATACTATTAGAATGATTGCTTGGATTCATTTTTTCTGCCTAGTGCTGCTTAGGGTCCTGCTTGCTGAAACATGGTTTGAAGAAAATAAATAGAATTCAGAATGGAATATTTTCCTATCCTCTGAGCCTCTAGAATAAAAGTGTGTGTGTGCATGTATGTGTGCGTGTGTGTGTGTATGTATTCGCTAAAAGGGATTTTATTTTTTGTACTCCATGTAAGTTAAAATCAAGGTAAAGAGGTACTCACACAATCCAAAATCTTCAACTTAAACACCACAAAAGTTTCTTTATGGCATTGTATATGCTTATTCAGAGGGTTTCCATGGAATCAGCAAGTCGACTCAAAGTCTCTTATACTTTCGGCTGATATTTTCTTCCATCCAGTCACTCACAAACTGTAGAAGGCAGAGCTGGAGGGTGGAGTTAAATGTGTCACCAGTTTGGAGTCATTGTGCTACCAAAAGAGCCCTCCATGAATTCCATTGATCCTTCTCTAGTGCCAATTTAGCACAGACCATTAATTGACTAAATTGTTGTGTATAGGTGACAATAATAAACTCTTCTATGCTTTGAACTCAATTATTGCTTTTAGTTATTTGCTCCTGACACAAACCCAATCACATCTTCTAACTAGTTGATCTAGCAGCCCACAGTTACACTAATTGGGTCAAAAGACAACATTTTGGAACAAAATTCCTAAGCAGTTTCTCCAGGAAGTCCCTGCACTCATCAGTCCTTGCTGATGGAGAGACTTAGGAGGATATCTCCTAAAATAGAACTTTATTATTTCACTAATCCCTATTGCCAGGCTGGCAGCAGCAGGTATGGCTTGTGCCCACAAACAATATTGAGAAGATACCTAGTTTGTTACTAGGTTTGATAGTGAGGTGCTTTTTTATTTGTTGTTTTTCCTCAATCTCCTTTTAATTTCAAAATTAAATATGCAAATATGGGTCAGTTGTTTGTTCCCATACCATGGCTGACAAATTAATTTGTTGCTACACATGATGCAGTTTTCATGATTGGATCAGATTTGTGCTAAATCTTATTTCCTTAGGTAGTTGAATGAACCAAATAATCACTGTAAAATGTTCCTATGCAGGGGTGGGTTCTACTTACCTTTACTACCAGTTCGCAACAGGGCTGCGCATGCGCAAAAGCTTCCTGATGACGTCGGGCAGTGGGCGGAGCCTCCCGTGTGTTTTACTACCGGTTCTATAGAACCGGTCCCAACTGGGGGCAACCCACTACTGTTCCTATGGAACTGTAGCCTTCCAATACTTAATTTAGCATGCTATGTAGGTTGTTCTTGATTTTAACTTATATGTAGTACAAAAAAACTCCCTCTTTTAGAAAACATTATTCTTCAGGTTTTTCAAAGATCTCTGAGGGAAGCAACTGATTGTTCTGTAAATATTTTTTTTTCAAAAAAAAATAAATTATCTATTTAATTTCTACTAAATAGAAAAAAGAAACAAAATAATATTCAAATCTTTTAGTCATTAGCTGTCCATTGGAGGAGAGTTAGATTAAATAATGTTTTAGATTGAAAAAAAAATCCTCAAATGTGTTTAAATACGCGTGGGTTGCACCAAATGTTAAATGTAATATTTAGACACTATAAAGAGCTAAAGTCTTTCATAGGAGTTGAAAGCTTGTGTAGTCTAGAGAGCTGTTAAGAATGCTTTTTAAAGCATTTTTTTCTTCCTCTGTGACTTAGTTAACAACACTTTAAAAATGCAAGTGACAAATTCACCCATGATATCTGAACAGCAAGACAAGATTGGATGTTACAAGTTGAATGTAAATGACATACCACAAGATAATTAAGATTTACCATTGTTAAGAGGATCTGGCTTCTATGTATTAATTGCACGTTTCACTTTGCTAAATATTGCTTTTTATAGTTTAAAAATTACTCAATTACTAATTAATCTATGTTAAGTCTCCTTTTTACAGCATGTAATGATGTTGTGTCAGCTTTACAAAAGAACAGTTTAACAGTCAGATAACTGACATTTTCTTTATGACAATTTTGAAAGAAAAGGTCTAATCTGTTGATGAATCCAAATCTATCATTGCAAATCTAAAGATGGGGAAAGTATTTAAACCAGGGCATATTCTGGATGTTTAAATAGAATCCCATTGCTTCAATCAATAACCTTCTGAAATCATGAACATCCCAGATAGTTTCCATTCTGGTATTCTATCTGTCCATTCCTTTGCAGATATAAAATTGACATCTCAGTTGAAATTAATGAACAGAATGTTGCATGTATATTGAGGATGATAATATACAAATGCATTAGAACAAGGGGAGTTTTGCATACTTAACATGTATACAAAGTAGAGTTTACAATATGTCTCTTCTGTGACATGGATGATGCCACATGCATTGGAATTATCAGACTTCTAGAGTAAAAACCTATAACCAGCATTAACTTAAATACAAAGAACGGCAAGTACAATGATGCAAGTAAATTCTACAAACACTATTTTCAATTCCCAGAATAATGTTCCTGAAAAAATATTATGCAATCAGCTTCAATCCAATTATGCCCTTGGTTCGAAAGGAACCTAAAGACATACTCACAGCTCAGTCAAAGTTAACCATCAGACAAGTTATTCCTTTTTTTTTATCATTATCATTTTCCTTTTTTTAAGGATGAAGCTAAATCTCCTGCTGTCCAGAATTTTTTTTTCAGACTTCAGAAAGAAAACATTGTTAAGAAGGCATAAAGTGCTATACATCTTTGATCTGCCAAGAAGCATTATCAAGCTAGGCCTAAATGAGATCAAGATCAAACAGAAAGAGTATATAGAAGTACTTATATATGCCACAGTAGACCTGGAGTCAGCTAAACTGAAGCCCATTAAACTCACTTTTCTGTGCTATATTCTTGTCCAGGCTAATAAAAAAAATCTGGTGATTTTTAAATCCCCAATGTGAGGCTTATATCCTTTTTTTTTCTTACACTGCCTGATATGTATTGATTGAATCCTTCTTTTGCAGTCAGCTGACAGCCTTGACACAAATGTTCCTTTGTTCAGCATTGCTAAGCCCATCATTATTTTTTTGTTCTTTGCAGACAATTTTAACTCGCAAGATCAAGAAAGAGCCTAGTAATAGGTAGATGTACCTTATAAATCATGTACTACCTGAAACAATGCTAGGAGAATCTTAGACACACTGTAGTGAACTCTGACGGATGGTCTACAAGAGTTTATTAAAAAGAGCGTGAAGTACACTTTTCTGTAATTCACCTTCATTCCTTCATCTGCAGGAAAGTTCAGAAAATGCTTTGTGATGTCCCACCATCGAGCTTATGTGAAGTGATGTGGGTTATACTTCATTATAATTAATGTCATCATTTCGGTGATTAAGTATATGTTCAACCATAAACAAAACATTCAGTTCAAGTATTAAATTTCATTCATTATGGGAGGATGTTGAGTTTATTAATGATTATTCTACCACAATCAGATCTTAGATCTGATTGCAAGACCGCCTTCTGCTACCAAATACCTCCCACCGACCAGTTTGCTCCCACAGAGAGGGCCTCCTCAGGGTGCCGTCGGTCAGACAATGTTGGCTGGCGACCCCCAGGGGGAGAGCCTTC
>JANHZT010007351.1:312792-327361 GCA_032468215.1 Stegonotus admiraltiensis | reverse complement strand
TCAGCTTATTGCCCCCACAATCTGGGTCCTCATTTTACCCACCTTAGAAAGGATGGAAGGCTGAGTCGACCTTGAGATTTGATCTTGCAGTAATTGCAAGCAGCAGATGTTAATAACAGTGTTTTTAGTCTACTGTACTACCAAGGCTCTCTAATATTTCACAGTATTATCAAAGTTAAGACTGTATGGCCAACCTCCTGCTGTAATCAGGTGGGAATCTTTATTCATTAACATCTGTCCTCTCATTTTTCTTCTTGTTCTGCAGCTGGTTGGTTAACATCAATGGAGAGTCTACAAAAAGATAGACTGTAGAGAAGAAAATGTTCTGATTTTCCAGATTTTAATCTCCAGCCAAATCTTGATAGACCTATTTTTGTCTAAGCAGAGATTAATTCAGGTTTCTAACTAGTAAAGCATCTGGGCTCTTCTAGAACCAATGGCAATTTGTTAGAGTTCCTAAAGATAGGAGTCTGAAGTAAAGTGAAGTTTGCAACGATCACCTCAGAAATACCTTGAAACTGCTTGCTGCTGTTTCTCTAATGTTTGGGATAATCTTCCATTTAAATGACATAAAGATGGATGTCTGTTGCTACTATTGGAACATTGTACTTTTTGTTTAACTATGCATTTATCTATCTTACTATGCAATGATGAAATACAAATAATCACAGCTCATTCATCACCTCTATGGAGGTTCATAGCTTCAGTGTTATCCACTATTTATAAGCAGTTAATCTGTAATCTAATATTAATGTAGCTGTTAATGTAATCAGGAAAAAATTGCTGTCTCAATATACATAAACCTCAACATTTAAAAAGTCTGTGTATCCTAGAATTATTAAAAGTAGCTGTTTAAGAATATGATCATTAATCTTGAAGAAAGATCCCCTGCCCCCCTCGAAATAGAAAACTTTTAATTAAAAAAAAACTTAATTATTTGTATTCTTTGAGGTAAAAGATTCATGCCACAGGTTATGGCTACTATATCTGGTACATCTTCAAAACCTGGAACACCGCATGCAGAAAGCTAACTCCATGCTGCCATCTAGCAGCTGTGAGGGCCTTTGCAAATATGGCTTCCTTTATCAGTGTTCCCAAATTTTTTCTTTCATTACCCAAAACCTCCTGTCAGAAACTCATTTTTACCCAATGTAGGTAAAACACTTCCAATCAATTTAAATGTCCTGTTGTGATTGGCTAATGGGTTTCTATGTCATTACCCAAAGAAAAACCACATTTACTTGATTTGGAATAATTTGCTAAGGTTTGGGAAGCGCTGATTTGCTTCAGTGCTAAGACCATGGAGATAGTCTTTTTTGGGTGAAAAAAAATGTCACATAGCATGGACAGCCTTCAACTGTATGGTGATTTAAAAAAAAAAATGAGATAAACTTTGCAGTTGTGGACAACCCACAGATCTCTTTACCACTTATCTACTTCTCACATCTCATTAAACTGTAATCCAAAAGTGCAGTAAAATTATTTTTTTAAAAAATTAGGAAAGCAAAATAGATTTCTTAAATTAACACGCCAATTTTACATCTCAAAAATTCCGACCAACCACAAAGACTTTAAAAGGTGGGGGGCGGGGTAGAAAAAAATCAATCCTTCCCCCTTGGGAAATGTCATCATATGCCCACAGTGCTTTGCATGGATTTCATGATAAACTTAAGGAATGAATTATTTTTATACAGATACCAATGGACATTATATGGATTTTTCTTTCCTTTTTTTGAAACAATTATGGGGTTTCCACCTCTTTTTTGTTATGTTCCGTTTATTTTAATTGTCATAACTAGTGTGCTAGTTTTTTTCCTTCACAGTGTAACTACTCTTTACTCTTTCTTTTCTTTTCTGTTGCTGTTGCAGTTTCTGTATTTCATGATTACAAATAAAAAGCACATCTCCAAAATGCCCCCTGCTGCCTTCAAAGCCTGGCCATCCATGAAGGGTAGATCAAGAAGCAAATAAAAATAAACATTCATCATAAACGGTAAAAGAAAGACTCAACCACAGTACAGCCCTATTGGCAATTACTTTTGGGGTGGGCTTGCTCACATGACTTATGGCAGCAGATAAATGCTAAAATATTCCTATTGAAAAGGTGCACATAAGTGTACTGCGTGGACACAAACATTTGAAAGGTGTGCTATATTTCTTATGATTTCAGAATGCTTATGTACAGTCACAACAGGCCTTCTATGCACTTTTTACAAGGACTCCACTTCCAACTGATCAAAAAAATGGAAACAATAGAGATCTATTGAACTGGAAGGTGGATTATCCAAAGGCAACTCTCCTTGACCAGAGACGATTCTGGGTGGCAGAAACTAAATATAACAGCCCTTCTGCCTAAGTCAAAGTATTTATAGCTTTTGGAAGAGGTAGAAGGCCATGCTATCTATGACATGAGACATCCTGAGAAAATCACTAAACTGAAAAATCTAAAAGCAGTCTTTGGGCCAGGAGCATTTGGAAAGGAGATTAATCCTTTTCTCTGTAGTATTAGCTCAACCATAAGCTCAACTTTGCTATAATTTCAGCTGAGGATAATACAATAACAGAGTTGGAAGGAACCTTGGAGGTCTTCTAGTCCAACCGCTTGCTCAGGCAGGAAACCCTATACCATTTCAGACAGATGGTTATCCAACATCTTCTTTAAAACTTCCAGTGTTGGAGCATTCACAACTTCTGGAGGCAAGTTGTCCCACTGATTAATTATTCTAACTGTCAGGAAATTTCTCCTTAGTTCTCTCCTTGATTAGGGTGAAATGATATGCCTCTCATTTTACTCTCCAAAAGATTTATTAGCAATGTGGATTAGCAATTGGAAAAACTCCAGGAACACTTCCATCAGCACCATTGTTTTGAGTTTCACAGAGCATCCCCCAGGGGTGCTATTCAGCAGGTTCTGACAGGTTCTGGAGAACTGGTAGCGGAAATTTTGAGTAATTTGGAGAACTGGCAAATACGACCTCTGGCTGGTCCCAGAGTGGGGTGGGAATGGAGATTTTGCAATATCCTATCCCCAGGAATGGAGAGAGAATGGGGATTTTGCAATATCCTTCACCTGGAGTGGGGTGGGAATGGAGTTTTTGCAGTATCCTTCCCTTGCCATGCCCACCAAGCCACGTCCACCAAGCCATGCCCACAGAACCAGTAGTAAAAAAAATTGAATTCCACCACTGGTATCCCCCCATTTTACTGCCTTGTGTGCTCTATTTTCTGATAGACCCTTGCTTTTCTGCTGAGAATTTCTCCTAATATGTGGCTGAACCAGCCTGCTCAGTATGTTCTTGATCTTGAAACATGCTGCTCCTTCTTGTCCCCATGTGAAACACCTTTGTTGTCAATAAAGTGATGGCCTTCTTGGAATCAGAGGCAAATCTGATTCCTTAACTTCATCGTCACCACGACTCAGAGGAACCTGGTTACAGCCAAGCACATTAGGTGATCACTGGGTGAGGGGCTGTACCCTGTTCTGCAGAAAATGGACGTTGCTTACCTGAATGTCCCTTCTCGGCGCGCTGACAGAGAACAGGGGCAGAAGTGCTGAAGGCCTAGGGAGATGGAACCAAGGTAAGTCAGAGAACCGCCAACCTAAACAGTTTCCCTTTGGCTTCGGTCACTATTTTTAACTAAGAACTCCAGAGTTATGAATGTGCAAGGAAACAAGAAAATAATCAACAGACTGAACTAGACCACAGCAACAGAATACATTGTTAGAAAAGAAGTATAAGAAGGGAATACTGCACCAAAGTGTACCATTTATGTTCTTAAATATTACGATGGAGAATCATATCAGGGTAGAAAGAAGGCACAGTTAAAAAATACTATACTATTGGATTCCTCCTGTATAAAATATGAATGGAAAGGAGAGGTCGATAAAATGATTCTGGAACCTCACACTATAGAGTACATAAAATTACAGTGTATGTGTTGTCATGATTTTATTGTTATTGAAGTGAAGTTCTGATTTTCACAATATGTCACAGTTCACAATATCTGCTGGCTGCCTATCTGGAAAATGAGGCTAAATTCATGGAGATGGCTGGAACTTTGTAAGGCAAGTACTGGTAGCATATTGGAACCACCGGATACCTGAGTCAAGAGACAGCTATAAGGGAAGATGCCTTCTCAAAAGTTACACCCAAATCGTATCAGGGAAACTCTCAAAATAGGCTTTATCTATTCTATGCCCTTCTGTCCCCAGGAAAATGGCTTTCCTATTTTCTCTGTCATTTTAAGAAACTATTCTATAGTTATTGGAGACAATTTTGTTGCCAGTTTTATTGTGATTTTATCTATTCTGTTAAGTTTTACTTCTATAATGCTCATGTTTTTATTTATTTTTCTTTGAAGATTTTCTCCCTAGTAAGATTTTGGCTCAAGGATTAGTAGCTTTACTAAGTGTACTGTTTTCACTTTTGCTTGAGAATCTTTATGTCATTGCATTACTGTCTGTAAATGTGTACTGTGTGTATATATTTTATATTTATATGTGCAAGCATGCATTTGATCGTGCAGGCTGCAATTTGTGCAGATCTAAGAGAAACTAAGCTAAACTACTGCTGAGAAGAACAAATAATCTCAACAGGCTTCAGAATGAAAGTAAATAAAAAGCTATATAGCAGCTAGTACGTTTCACAGGGTGGATGAGCTCCGAGTCCCTCCATTAAACCTTGTGATCTTGTGAGACAAGGAAGTATGCTTTGTCTGTTGCAATTCCCATCCTCTGAAACATACTAGTTGCTATATAGCTTTTTACTGACTTTCATAGTGAATGTTGTGGTCCGCCAGCAGCCTGCAGAGCTGACAGCGGAGTTGGACAGTGAGGAGGCTGAGGAGGAACATGAGCCAGTCCTGGAGTCTGGGGAAGGCCCAGATGAGGGCTCTGCATCGGAGGCAGAGATGGGGCCAGGGCCATCTGGGTGTTATGTGCACACTCCAGAGCCTCCAGAGTCAGACAGCAGAGAGGTAGAAGAACAGGAAGAGCCTGTTCCTAGTGCACGCATGCGCAGAGCTGCCAAAAGGCAAGAACAACTAAAGCAAAAGGGATGACTCAGGAGTAAGGCCTGGAGATGATTGGCCCCTTCCATAAGGCTTAAAAGAGGAGCAAAGGCACATGGGTCCTTTGCAGGAAAGCAACGTTGTTAATTCTGTTTCCAGTCAGCATCTCTGTATAATTCTGGACTCCGTGTGGCTTTGGCAAATAGGTCTTTGACAGCGTGTCAAAGGAAATAAAGGTTGGTGATTATCCTGAAGGACTTCTCCTGAAGGACTTTTTGCAACTGATTGGGACTCAGCTGTGAATGAAAGTAATTCACAGGTGTAGTAATAAAAGAGGTTTTTGGGACTACTCGTGTGTTTTAATGACTCAGTAAGCCTAGGTCACAACAGTGAAGTCTGTTGAAATGTTTGTTCTTCTCAGCAGTAGCTTAGCTTAGTTTAGCTTAGATCTGCACAAATTGCAGCCTTCACAATCAAATGCACATATAAATATAAAATAGCACACAATACACATTTAGAGACAGTAATGAAATGGCATAAAGATTCTTAAGCCAAAGTGAAAACTTAATGTGCTCAGAGATAGAGAAAGAGCCGTCTCTTCTTAGGTTCTGGAAAGCTTCGAAAAGCTGGTTTTGGTTCAGGCCCGTCTGGGGTTGATGTTTGTTATTGGTCTAATGACCCTGTTTGGTTTTGCTGTTTATTAGATCATTTTAATCTGGGCTGTCCATACATTTTTTTTTGCTGTTTTTACATTGTGTGGTTTTTTTTAGTTTTATATGCCACTCAAAGTCCATTGGAGTTGGGCAGCCAATATGTTTTTAAAAATAATAATAGTAACAGCAAACAGATGCTGCCTTAGCCTGTTGAGTGAACAATTAAAAAACTTGCCTGAAAATACAGAAAATTTAATTTTCTTATGTCTTAAGGACCAGTCATCAGTAAGAACTGGAAGATGTTTAAGTCCGTCCTCTTGAAAGATAAATGAGATAAGATTACCATCACTTCTATCTTCCTTGAAATTAATGCCCAGCGATTTTACTTCAGCCAGTAGGTTGAGCCCAAGCTCCCCCTAGCTTGGGTCCATTTTAACTGTACGTTCCAAAGCTGGCCCATTTTTCTCCGTCTGCTTTTTAATTATGAGAGTCGTGTGTCATAATTAAAAGCAAAAAGTAGTTTCTTTTTTTTATTTTCATGCCGGAATTTTCTAACTATTCCTGTTTAGTCTATCAGTCACCTAATTTCTCCTTCTACCTTGGTAATCAAAAGAGTTGAGCTTTTTTGGGCTCCTAGTGAGCAATATACAAACATCAATCCCAGATAGGGCTAAATGGTTTCATCACCCACTGAGTCCTACGCCCGTCATCCTGGCTCCTGAGGAGAAAGTAATCTATATGTTAAATACATTTGTCCTATAGAACAGAGAGATGAGGCACTTGGCTGATGAATGGAGGCATTGCGCTTCCTCAGATTCAGTGGGTCCTAGATGTAGCTTTCTCCCGTTAATCCATATAATTTCTTATGATGTCTTTATCTTTGCTTGATTCCCCTGGGATATATATTTTGTTTTTATTAAATATTTTATTAAATATAAAGTTCTCTATTATTTCTTCCTACACGATATCAGTTAGCCCTAAGCACATTGCTACTATCAAAGCCAGTTTACTAAAACTGATGCTCTTCCGCTTAATTAGGCTTCAGTTTAAACCCTCCTTGTTTCCTATCCTTCCTATCCTATTCATAATCCTAAAGATTATGGAATTTAAAGCCGACATCAGATCAGAGAAGCTAAAGTCTTAAACTTGAAATGCCCACGCCATCTTGAGTAGACTACGTCGCTTGTTCTTTATAAACATAGTTCCATACTGCTTCTGATGCATTCACGTAACAATTTGCAATAGAAGCTTAAAATATAAAAATAATAAATTGAAGCAATGTGATATTATTATATTCTAATTTGATAGTATTTAAACAGATGAGTGGAATGGAAAACCAAAAAAAAAAAAAGGAACCATTCTTCCGACCTGGAAGTGAACATCTGGGTAAACAAATAGACTTCTAATTATCCCCTTTTGGAGTGGGAGAACATTCTAGAATGCAGAGGCCAGGACAGAGATGGTCCACCCATGAGTAATCATATTATGACACACAGTAACTTTCATCACCTTTCATAACCAAGGGTGATCATCTTTGACTGAAATAACCACATGTAACCAGTATTCCAGGTCTTTAATCTATTTTTAAAAGTGTGCTATTTGTGCCAGAGTAGAATATTTGATAAAGTTCAAGGAACAAACCGACACTGGAACTTAAATCTGTTGAATTGTCACAAACTGTTTGCTTAGTGCTATGGTCTCTGCACCAATGTGTTAAAACTGCACAGGGCACTGTTAATTTGAAAGCAATAAATGCAGAAATAATATTGTAAGAAGATAAAATTAATATAACAAGCAAACATTAAACATCCTTTTCCGCAATCTCAAATTATTTTTGATTCTTACTGAAATGTATTATTAAGGAAAGTTCAAAATATGTATCTCTAATTTATTTATTTTTTTACAGCGCTGGCACTTGATGCATATGTGCCTTAAACTAAAGTGTGCAGTATGCTGATGTATAAAGATATGTACCCTTGCCATATGATAATTTTGTGAACACCCTGTTAGCATTTTTGTGTGTACTTTTTGACTTGCAAAGTGCATCACCAAATCAGAAAAAAGTGTGGATTTTGGCACATCATTGTTTTCCTGTTTGAATACACATTTGGGACGTGTGAATTGAGTATGTTCACGCTGAAATGTGCACTGAACAATTTCTCACCCATCCTTAGTTTTAAACAGAAAGCAGAATCATTCTGTTATTGTTCCAGTTAATTACCTCCAGGGGAATAATCTGTCTCTTAAATAGCTTCCATTTTGTTGAAAGCAATATATATTATGTTCGATCACACATCCAGGATGCCAAGTACTTTGTAGAGAGACAGGCACTGAAGCAAGGGAGGAGAACATGAGCATCTTTTGAAACCCAGCTAAATAGGCTAAGTAGTTCTTTGGGCATCAGGGACATCGAGCTTTAAATGGTGATATCACAGCCCTGGTTTTGCATTGTAAAGACTTAGAGCTATTTTTTTTAAAGGCCATAAAGTATATATTACAGTAATCTGAAATCTCCAAACTGACCAAATTCCACAAACACATCAAAAGAAACATATCTTCTGCTCAAAACAAAACATATTTATATTTATATTTATATTTATATTTATATTTATATTTATATGCCTCCCTTCTCCAGAGACTCAGGGCGGCTTACAATGCATTAAGCAATAGCCTCCATACTTCTGTATATTTATACAAAGTCAGCTTACTGCCCCCCACAAACCGGGTCCTCATTTTACCCACCTTAGAAAGGATGGAAGGCTGAGTTGACCTTGAGCCTGGTGGGACTCGAACTTGCAGTAATTGCAAGCAGCAGATGTTAATAGCAGACTTACTTAGTCTGTTGAGCCACTCTTGAATTTCTTGAATCTTCCAATAATTTCAACACCTATTCTTTGTCAATTATTCAATTTGTATGCCACTACAATCAATCAGACTTTGTGATTAAGTAAAGCAAAATAAAAATAAAAAATTAAACCATAAACCATTAATAAATATATATCACAACAGTCAGTGGCATCATCTCACTTTTCTTACACTCTTCTGTTTCCAATCATCTTTAGCAAGCACATAATTTATCAAGCTTGGTAACTACTGGGATTCTATTGTAGAGCACAGGCAGCCCCTATTTATGGCAGGTGGGGAAGTGGGTAAAAAGACAAAATACAATGGTATGGTCATTGTTGCCAGATTGAGGCTTTTTACCTTCTCTGTGGACAGCTCTGTCCCTTTAGTTCCTAAAACTGGGATGACAACAGAAGTTTGTCCCAGGATAGTTCAATTCTGGTTAGAAAAGTTAGGTCTTAGTGCCAAACCACTATGGCGTTATGGATTAAAACTAGAACTCTGAATCACTCCAAGAAGCCAATACATCACCAGTACACAGAATATCCAATCTAATGAACTTATGACAATAAGCACTGCCAATAACTGGGCTTCTGCATTCTGGACCAAGTATTGCTTCCAAGTGGTCTTGGGAGAAAAAAACTCCATATAGATCACAATCCAATAATTAAGCCAAACAGTGATGAGAATGGAAGTAACTATCTCACAAATAGACCTTCATCAAATCCCAAAAAGACCCAGCAGGAGCTCCTCCATAACAGACAAAGAAAAGAACAATAAATGAAGCAATGTTGTCATTCCATACGTTGCAGGAATATTTGAAAAGTTCAGCAGGATCTTCAGCCAACACAACATATGTGCACACTTTAAACCCAAGAATATACTAAGGCAGAAGATTGTCCACACCAAGGATAAAACACTCAGACACAAACTGAGCAACGTGGTATATTCAGTACAATGGAGTGAGACATGTGCAAATCTGTACATTGGGGAAACAAAACAACCACTTCATAAACACATGACACAACATAGGAGAACAAACCAATCAGGACAAGATTCAGTAATCCATCTGCATTTAAAAGACAAAGGCCACTTTTGAAGACAGCAAAGTCCACATTTTGGACAGAGAGGACTACTGGTTTGAAAGAGAGGTCAAAGAGGTCATCTATGTCAAAATTGAACAGCCCTCTCTCAACAGAGGGGGAGGGATATGACATTCTCTATCTCCAATATACAACACACTCCTTTCAGCAGTTCCAAGAAGGCTCCACACTCTACATACTCAGGTGACCCTGAAGTCATAGATAAATCTCCAAGTGGCCTCAATGATCCTCTAAAAGAATGCAAATGACCAGCTGTCTGCAAGGAGTATGAATTCTTCCATTCCCCACCATCCAGTCAGAACTGAAGAAGCTTCTTGGATGAGAAGAGAAACATCTTCAAAGAAAAGCAGGAAAGTCCAGTTGTCTCATGAAAAAGCACATTCAGACAACCATGACCTGAATGACCGAGAATCTCCATCAACATTTAACTATCTCACAGTTCCTACCATTTCAGTTACAGCTACACCAGCAAGATCTGGGCAAAGAGCTTCCTTGCCATGGCTTCCAGGAATCCATATAGCAATAGCCACAAGTCCAGAAAGTACTCTAAATTATAGACATACTCCTTAAGGGGCAGTCCTACCCTATCAAAAAAGAACACCAGAGCTGACAAAATACCAACAAAGTAACTTCATGGTGTTTGAGTCCAGATTCAGCCTGTTTCATTCCAACCAGATCTTAACCATCTCTAAATACTGGGACAAGATGTCAACAGTATTCCTGCATTACCTGGGGTAGTAACATATAATTGAATATCACCAGCATAATAATCACACTATGCCCTAACTAAACCAATGGATGGCCTTTTCCCAACATCTTCATATAAATTTGACAGTCAGAGCTGAGTCCTGAGTTACCCACAAAGAAGTAGCACTAATCCAACCTCACGTCCTCTGAAGTCACCAAATGGAACTCCCACTAAGGAAGGAGCCAAATCACTACAGATAGTGCTATCCATCTCCAGTCTCCAGATGTGATCCAGAAGGCTACCTTGAACAATGCTTTCAAAGGCCACTGAGAGATTTGAACAAACCAAAAAGGATCTGCCAGGTGCTAGTATTTTACCGTAGATCGGGATTTACCTTGTTGTTTTTACAGATTTTATTTATTTATTTATTTATTTATTTATTTATTTATTTATTTATTGGTTTGATTTATATGCTGCCCTTTCTCTGGAGACTCAGGGCAGCTTATTGGCGTTTTAATATTTATTTTGTATGGGGTTTTTATATTATAGCCACTCAGAGTTGCTACACTGAGATGTGCAGACCTATAAATCAAATTCATAATAAGTACAATCTTAACACTTAAAATGTGACAAATGTCATCTATAGGAGCAATCAACACATCTTTATCCTATGCCTTGGCCTTGACTGAAAATAATCCAGATCAGGGATGTCAAACTCAAGGCCTGGGGGCCAGATCCAGCCTGCGGGGTACTTACATCTGGCCCATGGGGCTGCCCTGGAAACAGTAAAGGACCAGCCTGAGGTGCCTCTGCCAGTGAAAACAGAGCTTGTGAGGGCCACATATAGCTCTCCTGAGTTCCGTTTTCACTGGCAGAGGGTTGCAGGTGCCCGTCACAGCCAAAAATGGAGCTCAAGAGCCCATTTTTGCTGGCAGAGAGCTCAGGCCACCAACATGAGTGATGTTGAGCTCGGGCCACCAACATGAGTGATGCCCATTCTGGCCACACCACGCCCCGGCTCCCCTGCGGTCAAACACATGAAATTGACTTTGCCACCCCTGATCCAGATATTCCACTTCTTTTAGGAAACACTTTTAGGTGAACCTCAAATATTCCCTCAATTTTTGCCTATCAGGAGAAGTTTAAAGATTGTGTGAGAATTGTCAAGAACAGCTGGGTCAAACCAGACATTATGTAGATGGATTGGGTTCATGGTCACCATTATTATTACCACAATTTAACATGCCTTTATTTCTTGAAATGATCTGCCTACCTTAATACAGCCCCCACCCCCTACATAAAATAGGAAAAAAGTTTTAAAAATGCTTGCCTTAGATCTGGATTGGAATATATCCACATGGCCCTAATTCGGGGCTGTCAGACAGCAAGGTAGGAAAGGATGAATCAATCTCAGGTAACAGCACTAAGCTGAATATTGGGTAAACACTGAAATTTGTTAGTTGTTCTTATGCGGGCTAACTTTAGGTGATTTATGGTTGGATTTCAAGTTGTGCCTGGTGTCTCTGGGATTGAAGTTAGTTTCTCAGTTATATACACTGGCTCTTCAAGTCAGGAGGCATTCCAAGCATGGACTTCTAATTGCAAACAAATCACCCGACAAACATCTATTAAAACTGGATATTCTGGCTGACTGCTACATGATCTATTAACACAGCAGTAATGGGGTCATCTATTATATATGCCTTTTACATTACCACTGATCATTTTGTGAGAAGCACCGAGACAATGTGGGGAAAGAACATTTTGCAGTGGTTTCATTTAGAAGATACTACTGCACCGGTATTAGTAAAAAAAAAGTTGAACTATTTTTTTTTAATGCTTCTGTCCAAAACTGCTTGTATGAAGTCCTTTCCATGCCATATAACAACCTGGTGATGTCTTCTTTTATATATTACCCCAGAAGAAGAGCTTCTGTCTAGATCATGGACGAGAAATTTTCCAGTTTCTCAGTGGTTATGGTTACAGTTCTCATTATCTGGAAATCACCTGAAAATATTTAGTTTTCCTGACATTTGCAACAGTACCTACTACACTTGCCTTCTGAGATGATTTCAACAATGCTCCTTACGAAACGTTCACATTTAACTTCCAACTTACTTAATGATGTCATCACATAGCTAAAAATAATTGTTCAGTATTAGGATGTCCTCCTAGGCACCATGTGATATTAGGTGGGTGAGATGACATGCAATTCATCAAAACATGAATTTCTTTCAATGCTATCATTGTATTTCAAATTCCAAATTGGCTGAGGATTCCATCATAAAATTAATCCAAAAAGAAAGTATCATTGCTGCATGCACACCTGGATGACACCAGAGCAGGGAAAGCTAAGAAAACTGATTACACTTAACAACACTCAATCATTCATAAAATAAAATGTTACTTTGCATATTAATTATCCGAACATCCTTATAATGGATAGGAAGTCGAGAGACAGCATGAAATCTGCTTGTTAGAGCATTAGAAGTGGATTTTTGCAGTTCTCTTTTTTTATTGCTAATTTAAATTACAGTTGGTCTTTTGGCCGACCTTTTTTAAAGGTACTCTTACTTTAAATTAGTAATGATAAGCATTGAACCTCTTGCAACAAACTGATGTCAGGAAATCTTTTTTCACATTGTCAACTTCAATGCCTGCATTACATTTCATTCCCAAAAAGTAGGTAATGTCTAAGTGATTGTAGTATTTATATCATTCTGCAATCACTCTTAAATGATCTGTATTCTAAGCGCAATTAATTTTAGGCCTTTGACCCATTCGGAGTTGGCCAGAGGTGCCAGTAGATGGATGCACGGTCTTTTCTAATATTTATTTTTATTGAAATACTGGTGTATTTCTATTATTATAGGCTGTATCAAACATTCACAAAGAAGTCCATTATCTGCTTCTTTGCATCTGATTTCCTTTTCTTGTGGTTATGTAAATGTTACTTGCAGAAAATGATGGGTTTTATTTGAAGACACATTTATCTCGTTCTAAAGGTGCAGCTAAAGCAAGGTGAAAGGAACCTAGATTTTTAAGAAAAAAGTCAAAAATGATCTTCAAGTTATAACTGGGCAATCTAATCTGGTCTCACATTTTCCCAATTTAAGACTGAAACAGAAAAAAATATATATTTGTGTAGTCTTTCATGGCATATCACACTGCTAGGCAGCCATTTCTTTAAAAAATGGCTAGTTTGCCACATTTGAGTGTTAAATAGTACACAACATGAGGTTGTACAAGAAAAGATGGTAGGTGGATTACACACACACACACACACACACAGAGAGAGAGAGAGAGAGAGAGAGAGAGAGAGGGGGGATTCTCACAACAGACCTACCTGCTCCACAGATATGAAAACCTGAAGAAAGAGACTGTTTTGATGAACCAAAGTCTATTCTTCTAGCTTGTTGCCTGCACTTTAGATATGGGGTTTGTCAATGTAGAACCATCCCTTTCAAAAGCCATGTCTACACAAGCAGAGATGTTGTGTTCCTAGTATAATAATGGCAAAAAGAAAAAGAGCTATACTAATCTCAAAGTGCCAGGTAGATTCCTTGACCAGCTCACAGGTAGACTCAAAAACATATTTTAAGATAATTGCCTTATACCTACCAAGCTCCAAGGACTTGTGGCTGCATTTACTTGAATGCTAGAGTCAACGTGCAAGAAACTATATTTTGCATGCATCTCTCTGGTTTAGATAGAATTTAACTATTTGTTCCAATAGCTATCACCAAATGGCATACGCACACTTTTTTCTCTCCAGTACAAAAACCTATTTCAGCTATTGATATTTATTACTGAGGATGGCAAAAGGATAAAGCTTCTTTTGATGCATTCCATGGACTCTGAACAACCCATTGGAGATGGAACACAACAATTTTTAAATTAAGAACCTAGTAAATTAGTGCCACCCATCCAGGTGAAGTAAATTAAAACTACTCCAAATTGACCTATCCTCGCTGAGATTAGAATTTGTGCTGAGTTTGGGAAACAACTATATACATACTGGAGAATATACTGGACGCAACTTGGGTGTCCTCCTCGATGCACGGCTGTCCCTGGAAGACTATGTGGCGGCTGTGACCAGGGGGGCTTTTTATCAGGTTTGCCTGATTCGCCAGTTGCGGCCCTATCTGGATCGAGACTCCCTGTGCAGTTACTCATGACCTCATCACTTCCCGCCTGGACTACTGTAATGCTCTTTACATGGGGCTCCCCTTGAAGAGCACCCAGAGGCTCCAACTGGTCCAGAATGCGGC
>JANHZT010007351.1:248708-259984 GCA_032468215.1 Stegonotus admiraltiensis | reverse complement strand
ATTGCTGGAGCAGATTTTTTTTTCCTTGTGCTAATCAAGCTATGCTGAAAACGAAAATGAAAGTAAAGCAGGCTGTTGGCTGTAACGAGGCAAAATTGCTCAGAGGGAGATTTCTTTTTCATCTTTTCCTCACCAAAAAAGGTAGGTGCAGCTTATACTCCAGTGCATCTAATACTCTGAAAAATACGGTATACTTTGCAAGAATATTGAGGGTTCTCAGAAACCTGCTTTTTATTCTCCAAAGGCCAATTAAAATTTCCTGAAAGAAATTTCATCAGCTACCATGCTTCTTTCTCTACCATGTTCAGTCACAAAAGGCTATTGAATATGTTCCAAATGTTGTTCTTTGTTGACCCTAACCTCACGGACATGGTGAGTATGAAACCTTCCTTCAGTTCTGTACACTATACTGGTTTGAGAAATTGGAAAGATTCCTTGGCACTTGAGTTGATTTGGAATAAGCTCCTTCAGAAGAGGGTTTGAAAGTCACTGGTATAAATAAACCCCAGCACTGATTTCAAGTCTCTACACACTAAGTTAATGCTCAGTAAAATGGCCCCCATATCAGTGGTGAGTTGCTCGGGAGAACAGGTACCAGCAGTGGCAGGAGGCTCCGCCCACCCGCCCAGACATAATCAAATATGCTCTGTGCATGCACAGAAGTGGCACGCGTGCAAGCATAGCAACCAAACCGGTAGCAAAGGTTATGAAACCCACCACTGCCACATATGTAGATGAATGCCAGGCCTCCAGCTAAAGAATAAGTTGTGTCCCACAAGCCTGCAATAAGTAACCTATAAGGTACAGATAGTTGATCACTCTTCTATATAGTACTGTGTTTATGGTGTGTTTACAACTACAAAATATGTATTCTATTTTGCCTTGCTTAAGACAAATTTGACAAATATCGTCAGGCTCCACTGTAAGACTCTGAGGACATCTATTCAGAAGGCGAATAGATATAATAGGAGAAAGGAGACCCCTTCATAACAAGTATCATATTCATTAAGGCAGTGATGGCTAACCTTTTTGCCATCGCGTGCCAAAAGTGGAGGGAGTGCAGTGGGGTCACGAGCATGCGCCCCCCCCATGCTCCCCCTGCTTTTGGAACGTGATGGCCCAGTAGGCCTGTTTTTTGCTCCTAGAAAGGCTCTGGAGCCTGGGGAAGGCAAAAACGGCCTTCCCCACACCCCCAGAGGCCCTCCGGAGGCCAGAAACAGTGTATTTCCTGACTTCTGGTGGGCCCAGAAGGTCCGAAAATCAGCTGGCTGGCGCACGCATGTGTGCTGGAACTGAGCTCACGTGCTCACCGATAAGGCTCCGTGTGCCACCAGTGGCACCCGTGCCATAGGTTCGCCATCACGGCATTAAGGTAATCAGGTCATCCCCACCACACAAAGAATGGCCTGAGCATGGCAAAAGGGTCTGAAAGCAGTGCTTCTTCCTGCCTCTAGACACAGTTAACATAACCACATTGAAATGCATACAAGAATACATTTGCCAAGGAAAAAAATGTACCAAAAAAATCTTCTGACTGGAAGCTCACCTCCACTGGTAGCTGTCTTTGATGCCTCCTCGGCAATAAAAAATAGAATATACCATTATAACCTAGTGCTGCAACTTCAAACTAAGACACAGCCTTAGGCAATATCTCTTATATTCATCTAGCTGTATTAAGGAAAGAAAGAGAGAGAGAGAGGCCAGACAAGGTTATGCATACTACAAAGGAAATATAAGAACATGTGAAGAGATGTGCAGATCAGACCCAAAGACATATGTATTCCAGTATGCTATTCCCACTGTGGGCAACCTGTGGGAAATCCACCAGTGAGACATGAAAGCGATAACACCTTCCTACTCATGTTCCCCAGCAACTGGGATTCAGAGACACATCTTGGAAACAGTCTGTTCTTATTATATGCACATCTCTGTTGATTAGAAAGCAGAGCACCCCTTAGGATTGGTAATGTAAACATTCCTTCAGCACAAGCCCATGAAGGATAGGGGAGATTGATATTGGCAAAGAGATGGATCTAATAAAAAATAACCCTGCCACTTTTTAAAGCCATGCAGCTTACAGATCTGTGAGATTACGTATTTTGTGGTGATTCTAAAAGTAACAAGTTTGTTTTTCTTTTCTTTTCTTTTTGTAATGAGTTGTATTCTCAGGAAGTGCTTATCAAAAGCATGTTTGCGTTGCCTTTGGACTGAAAGACATAGAACACCAAAGTGACCATCTCGTTTGGACTACTGCAATGCACTTTACATGGGGCTGCCCTTGAGGAGCACTTGGAGACTTCAACTGGTGCAGAATGCGGCTGCGCGGGTTGTCATGGGGGTACCTCGGTACTCCCATGTCACACCACTCCTTCGCGGTCTGCATTGGCTCCCAGTTGTCTTCCGAGTGCAATTCAAGGTGCTGGTGATCACTTTTAAAGCCCTACGTGGCCTAGGACCAGAGTACTTGCGAGACCACCTCCTGCCACAGGTAGCCTTCCATCGCTCGGTTCGCTCCCACAGAGTTGGCCTCCTCAGGGTACCTTCGGCTAAATAATGTTGACTGGCGACCCCTAGGGGGAGAGCCTTCTCTGTGGGAGTCCCTACCCTCTGGAATACATTACCCCTGGAGCTCCAGATAATCTCCGACCTCCGAACCTTCCGCCAGGCCTTGAAGACCTGGCTCTTCCAACGGGTGGGCCTGGGTTGATTTTAAACTGATTTTGTAGCTTTTTAAATTCTTAAACCTTAAATCTGAATTTGTATTCCCACGTTTAACCTTATTTATTGGATATTCTGCTTTAATTTGCCTTTTAACTTTTGTATTTACTGTTTTTTATTGTTGTAAGCTGCCCTGAGTCCTTCGGGAGAAGGGCGGCATACAAATCCAATAAATAAATAAATAAATAAATAAATAAATAAACAAACAAACAAACAAACAAACAAAGTGGTTGTTGTGGCACTGATACCAATACTGCTTGTGTCTCAGAACTATTAATCATAAATGTTTCATGAACATCAAGTTGGTCCCTTCCACTGCAAATCAAAACCTTTTAGATACATCCTGAAGTGTTTGCTTGCTTGCTTGCTTGCTTGCTTGCTTGCTTATTATCGGGAACTTTGATTCAGAGCAGGGGTGAAATCTAGCAGGTTTTGACAGGTTCTGGAGAACCAGGTAGCACCGGTAGCAGAAATTTTGAGCAGTTCGGAAAACTGGCAAATACCACCTCTGGCTGGCCCCAGAGTGGGGTGGGAATGGAGATTTTGCAATATCCTTCCCCCAGGAGTGGGGAAGGAATGGGGATTTTGCAGTATCCTTCTCCTGCCATGCCTACTAAGCCACACCCACCAAGCCACACCACGCTCACCAAGCCACGCCCACAGAACCGGTAGTAAAAAAAATTGGATTTCACCACTGGTTCAGAGATCATCTTTTCAAGATCTGCCTCCAAATCACTATAGCAGAAATATACTGGGACTTCTGATTTCAAAATAAAAATATAGAATCCCTGCCTCCCCCCCCCACCCGTCACACTGAAAAATAGAATGCCATTAGAATCACAACACTGTACCTACACTTTTTTGTTCAATGCAATTTTAGTAACACTCTATAAAAGGATATATTCCTCTCCACAGTAAAATTTTAAAGGCTAACTGATCCTGTGCAAGCTTCCTTAAAAAGTGACTACTTTTGAATTCTGTGGGGCTGTAATCCTGTGGCCCTGCTATACCAACTGAAGCACCTTAGGATCAAAAGATAATCTCCTCTTCTCAGATGTTTTAGAGCGATGCTGTTGTCACACTCAAATGGGGTCATGAGAATATGCAGAGGGCCAAACTGAGGTGATTCTGTCCTTCTATATTCTACTGTAAATTTGCTCGGTCCCATTTTATTAAAAACTGGAAAGAGAGGGTCCACGTTTAATTCCATGAATGACTCTCTGATTTATGAAACTCATAGAGCAAAATGGAGGGAAGGACTTCATCTTGTGGTTATTATAAACACCTTCTAGGTCTCTGTCTCAGTCTCTGTCTCTGTTTCAAGTTGCATCTCCAAAGCAGAGCAGCAATGAGGAGAAAACAGTAAACATATTGGAGGAAAAATATATACAGTATATAAATGGTCCCATAAATGTTCACTTACTAGCCCCATATCACCTGTTGAGATCTGATCATAGAGGTGATCTTTTGCACCTGTTCTGTGCATTGTCAGAGGGGCATAACATGCTGCCTTGTCAGACACATCAGACCTGTGGTCCATAAGACAAGGATTTTGTACAGATAGCAGCAATGCTATTTTGAAGCCTTCTGATAGCCAACTATCTTGTAGCCAACTTTAGCAGGACTTTTTTTTTTCTCCAATCAATTCATTCATGGTACAAATCACTATCTTTTTTTCTAACACAATTTTTCGCTGTCTCTCTCGTTTTTATTATTCTTTGCTGCTTGATGTTCCTGCTGCTACTGAAATATGTATCTGTTCCCATATAATGGTACTATAGCATTTACTAGTGGAAGTGTCTTCCAAACTATTGAGTTAGTTTCTCAAGATGTTCAAAATTTTATGTGCAGAAAAGTTTTTTTTAAGAAAAAGAATATAATCTCTTTCTTCTAGCAAAGAGCTTGTGCTCTTGCTATAAATATAAATCAAAACACAAAATGATGGCTTAAACTTCTATGTTTCTTAGAATTTCAACAATATAAACTGACGAAAGCCACTTGCTCGTGTTAGAAACATAGTGGATATTGCACCATATTCTTTAACAGGGGATCACAAAATAACAAAATGTACTAGCACAGTAGTGTCTTGGAAACAAACAGAGTTCCTAGGCAAAATCTAACCAAAATACATTAAATCACAGCCTCGATCTCATAAACTTCTGAAGCTGTTTGATTGTCAATTCAATATTGCTGAAGAGCAATGTAGAGAAAACACTGGTATTTCTTTCATTTGACAGTACACTTTCAGAGATACCGGAAGGTTTGATGGAGAATCAAGTCCATAAGCCATCTGCCTTTCTTTTAAAATTATTCTCTTTACTGATAGCAATGAAAAAAATGTTTTTCCTCTTCTACAGTTCTAAACCTATGTATTGGTCGTGATAAATGTGAAAAACATGGAGGCTATGGAATTTTTCAGAACTTTTTCTTTTGCTGGTATAATTTGGATTCATCATCCTGTTATTTATTTTCTTAATATTAATGTTAAATAGATTACATAATTCTTCTGCTTTATACGGACAGTAATTTGAACAGCCGATATTATATTTAGTTTGCTATGGTTTTATTGTGCAGTCAAGCTACAGTGCTGTAATTACAGCCGAACAGTTTCTTTTCTATGGATCAGTTTAAGCACCGTGTATTTGTGAAAAATGTGTCTATAAATAAACTGGCTCTGCCTGTGACTGCAAGATGCTGACACTGTTGGGAAAAGGCTCTGCCGCTTGCTTCGGGTGACGTTGTTGCATCAGGATGCTAGCCAACAGCCCACGATGCAACTCTTGTGTCGTATTGAGATTCACTACTTCTCAAGAAATGGGACCTTTTGCATAGACTAGAGCAGTGTTTCCCAACCTTGGCCACTTGAGGATGACTGGGGAGTAAAGGCCACACATCTTCAAACAGCCATGGTTGGGAAATACTGCACTAGAGGGATAGCACAGAAACCTGAGGAAAACCCATAGCATCATCTTCCAACTCCTCTCTGATTACTAAAGAGGACCTGTCTTTAAGGGAAGTGTGCTTTACTGTTTCAGCCTGCTAAAGCAGGGCATGCAGATCAACAGGTCCCAGCTCAAATAAGTACAGTTTCCTACTCAGAAGGTTCCTGGAATAGGTAGGTTCCACTCCCATGATGGATCACTGAGTAGATTTTAATTTGCTCCAGAGTAGAAAAAAATGTATTATTGAAACAAGTGTATTCCATTGACAGACATCTATTTCCAGTGTACGTAAGCAAGTCACAAGCCCACTAAAATTCCCCGAGTGCTACTGAAGTAGACATATTAGCAAAAGGCTCTTCTTTCTTGAGATTTGGAAAAATGTGATGACTTGAGGCTCTGAAGTAATGCTGTAATTTAGTAATTAGCTTACAAGTCCTTCCAGGGTACAATTCCATCTTCGGCTATAAATCATAAAACTTAACGAGTGGCTGCAGATGATCTATGTCACCCCTTGTGTTTTACTGTGCAATATATAGCTAGCATTGGTACACCCCGTGGATTTTCTGCAAGCAAGCCTATAACCCCTGTTTCAATCTTTCTTTTCCCTGTCTTCTGAACACAAAGCAGCTGCTAGGCCCCAGCCCTATAAGAACACTCAGTACAGCAGTCTCAGCCTGTGCCTGTTGTGTCAGTACAATGACTCATTTGGACTATGTAATAATAGGAAATATGTGCATTCACATAAAAGGTATGGGGACAACTCAGTGATGTATATGAATCTTCCGAAGCGTCGGAAGAAATATCCATCTGGTTCAGTTCCAAGCCGGGAGAAAGACACCGGAAACATGGAGGCTGGTTGGAAAGATGGTTTAATAATGAACAGAATTACATGGGTTCTGATGCAGCTGAACACATGGGGTTGAGAGAGGGGGGGGATTTATACCTTCTCTTGGGCTTTGCACTTGAGCTTCCTGTTCAAGAACATGTATTCTATTGGCTGTTGTAGGGGTCATAGCTGGCTCTGTAGGTTGTCTGAGCTACATTTGGTTGAAGTTTGGAGGGTGATGCAATGAAGGGGCCTGTTGGGCAATTCTTATTGTGGCTGAGGGCTAACCTACCTTTGTTCAGACCTTGCTTCAGGGAATTTGTTTATGAATAGAGCTAGCTATCTCTTTATCTCTTAAGTGCTGACATCTGCTGAGGGCTATTAAGAAAGGTGGGGCCTATTAAGAGTGAGTTTGCTTCCTGCCTCTAAAAAACATGTTTCCAGGAAACTATAATATTCTCCCTTTTTAATATTTCTCAAAATATTTCATTGTTCTAGGAGAGGGGTGGGTACTAACTTTCTACATTTTACATTTCAAGTCTAGTAACTTGAAATGTAAAAAAAACCAAAAACAAAAACCCCAAACGTATCGGTAAACTTGAGCAAAGCTTTCAAAGCCCTTCCAAAACACTTGGCAGTAAATTGTATTTTTAATGTCACAAGAGAATTAAATGCATGACAAATATGTGATATTCATAGCAACTACATTTAAATAATGTAACTGCAATTGGATTAAAATTACCGTAAATCCATTTTACTTTGTTGCACTCATATTGTGGAGGGTAGTCCTAGCGTACTCTTCAAAGGCCTAATAAGTTCTCTGTAAAAATGGCTTGACTCAGCTTTCCAATAAACCTCACCAGGCATGATGTTGGGTGTTATACAAGAAGATTCATTGTTAATGGAGCCTGGCTTTCGACACCTCCTACCTGCCCATCTCAGAAGACTGACTTCATCAGGATTATGCCATGAAGTTGGTGCACAGTACAGCACAGTGTTACCACGCTCGTCCCAAAAAGTTATTTTGCAAAAAAAATCAAACACCCCATACACCTCTAATATTCCATCTGTTGTTATTGTGGCTGAGGTGTTTAATGAAAAGTCATGGTGCAAGCCAGCCGAACTATTTTCGACAGCAAAGAGGCAGCGTACAGCCAGGTCACAAAAAACCTGTGCCCAAATACACACTACAACTTTGGGATCTAAGTCCATTATGGCGGTGGGACTTAATAGCATAAATATCATGAAATTTATAATATTATAAACAACGTCTCCAGTCCCGTTTTACAACTCCTAGGCTGAAAAGATTTGCATCATTCCAGCTTCCCTTACTGAAAATGGCTTATTATCGGTAGGAACTATCTTTTATTCCTAAACCTTTAAAAAAGATAATTATGCACAGGACCATCAACAATCTTGAAAAAGGCGGTGGGCGGGGCTTAAAAGTTTCCGGGTGGCATTGTTGGACGCTGGCCCCGCCTTTCCTGGGCGGGACTTTGTCAGTTTCGTCTTTCGTAACTTTCCTACTTGGAACTCAACTGAGATGCTCAACTTGCGAGGAGCCGCGGAGCACCGAGCGCTCTCGGCTCCCACCTCAGTCGACGGGATCCTACGGCGGACTGGGGCGCAACCCCTCCTCCTTTGCAACCCCGCAGTGCCCCTGGCCCGGGAAATAGCCAAGCGGGCTCTGGTGGAGTTTTGATTCCATCACCAGGAAGGCTCCAGAACCGGAGCAGAGGGCTCCAAAGGACCGGAGGAAAGAACCGGGAGGGAGCGCGTAAGAAAGAAAGAAAAAAAAAACCGGACGTTTCCATCCCTCGGATTCCACCGTCGGCCGGAGCAGATTTGCAAGTAAGTCCCCGGTCGCGGCGCGCCTCAGACAGCGCTTGCTTGGTGCAGTCTGGAGCTGGGAGCGAGGAGCGGGGCTGGAGCTTTTCGGCGATTGAGCGCGGCTGCTGACCGGCGCGTCTGCCTTGAGGCCGGGCCGGGGAAGCAATTCTTCCTCGGAGCGTCGGGATGCTGCCTGACGCGCGGTGCGCTTTGGTGAGCAGCCTCGTTTGGCGAAGATGGGGAGGCACGGGGCTTCGTCGCGACCGTTCGACGTGTGATGTATGGCGGCGTGCGTTTGTCATTCCCTCCGCCCGGGCCAAGATTGCCCCGAACCTTTACTTTGGGAAAGTGACCCTTGAGCTCAGCCCTGGTGAAGAGAAATCTAAAAACAGAAGTCCCTCCCCCCGCTTTTTATTAATTATTTCTCCCCCCCCCATGCGCTTCTGCCGCTGCTGCTAGGGGGGTCCACCGCGCGCTGGTAAGCGGGGCGGGCAATCGGGCGAGGAGTTCTGACCACCGGGGCTCCTAAAGGCTAATTGGATGGTGTGGCCGGGAATTTAAGAAAAACCGGTCCTGGGTCAGACCTCGCGAAAGTTGATCTGCGGCCAAACAGCGTTTGCAGAACCCGGCAGCTCTCCGGCTAGGCGCGCTCACCCGACGTTGCGCGCAGCAATTGGGGAAAAGGGGAGTGAGCCCCTTCTATAGTCCACAGCGCCACGGCACCCCCTCTTTGCTCAGTCTGCTGCTGGATGGGAGGGAAGGGGGAAGAGGAGAGGGGTCTGGAGCCCGCTCCTCATCTCCTCCTCCTCCTCCGGAGAGCCTCGGATCGAGGCGCCTCTCTCCGCCGTAGGGAGAAAGGGGTTGGGGCAGCTGAGTTGCGAGTCGGTCTGCTGCTCCCACGGCATCGCGTTGTACCCCTTGCGGGGCGGGGAATCTTCTCTCACACCTACACCGTCCCGTCCGCCATCCCTTTTGTGCCTTCTTCTCCAGCGCTCCGCCGTCGATTCCCGCGGAGTCAGACCGCACTAATCTTCCCTAAGGAGCGAGGCGAAAAGGTCCTCGCTGAACCGGAGCAGCGTCGAGGGGGAGGTGGGGGGGGGGAGAGGCTGACTGCTGAGGATGGGACGATCCACTCACGGATCGACCGGAGTCGGTGCCCCCCCCCCGCCACCCAACTGATATTAGCAAGTGTGACTTCTCACCACCATCCGCTCTCGCTCGCCTCCCCCTTTCCGTCGAAGCACCTGCTATTTTGATTTCCTTTCAACTCGCACTCTGGCGCTCATTTCCATGACAACAAGGAATGTCACAACTAAAGATTCCGTCTTAATTGGGGGTGGGGGATGGGGAAGAGAAGACCTGATCCGAATCAAAGTTTGAAGCCTTGGGTGAGGGGTTCAGAGCTCTATCGCAGTTGGATTTTATATAGCGGGGAGAGGGGGGGGGAATCAAAACTTTGCCTGGGCTGGACAGTCGTCTGGATGTGGATCTCGACCTGCGCTTTCTCCCCCTCCCTAATTCCGATCCCCGAGACACCCGCGAATGGAGCCGAGTGCCATCAACTTGGCTGCAGTGGCTAAAGTGGGCCCCGCAGGGTTGCTTTAACATGGGAAGTTAACAGCAGAAGAGGAAGGCCACGAGGATAGTTAATAAGCGAGTGCATGTCCGGACGCTTAAATCATCTCGTGAACTAAGAAGGGACGGTTGCTGAGAACGAGAGATAAAGATCTCAGTTCCATCTGATCCCGATAGATCTGGTTACATCTGCATAAGGCTGCATCGTTCCTTCGCTGGGTGAAGGAGGACCTTAACTAACACAGGGCTTTTCTGACAACCGTCTTGACACAGGGACAAAAGCAGTGACCTAAAAATAAAAACAAATGTTAAATGCCTTTGATTGACATCATTGGGATCGTCTACCTGTTTGATCATCATAAATGTGGTGGCAAATCTACAGCAAGTGTTCACAGTTTTAAAACAAATCTCAAACCACTGCTTTCCTATGCAGATGAATTAAATGACAGCTTTGCACTAACCAGTGGGCAAAAAAGTGTTCATAGAGGCTTGCCTGTGGACAGTATTTTTTTCAGTATACATTGGCGCATGTCGGAATCGTATTCTTCGTTCAATGTATATGCTTCAGTGCTTATTTAATGCCATGAGATATTGGAAGGAAAGCATATAGATTAATGATATGTGAAAAAAGGAGCAGAATATGAAATCAAATTCCAAAATCATTCCCCTCCATATGGAAACCAGATGATTTCAAATAGCAAATTCCTGACTGTTCTCAAGTCATGAAATATTAGTGCCTATTGACTTAAATGGGGGGGGGGAATCCGGAGGAGTCAGGATCTTCCAATCTGTCCAGCAACCTTTGGCCTGCTAAATGATGGAGTACAAATTCCATCGTTCTCAGCTCTGGATACAAAATCAACCCCTATTGTAAAATAGATGTACAAAAATTCTCTTTGGGCTCAACCATGTGGTCTCTGTCTCCTCAAAACTGAGTGACAAATGCTGTTCTAATAAAAAGAGCTGTGAACCATATATTTTAAAAAGGACGGGGCATCATTATCTGCAGTGTTAATATTGGATTAAGAAATTAAACATACTGTAAACATGTATTTATATATTATTAAAACATAAAAATATCAAAAAATAATTAGCCAGACACAATTGAAAAGACCATTTTTTTCATTCCTGATTTTGTGGTGCTCTAGAATCAAAATATTCTCTTTTTAAAATACAGGCATACCTCGGAGATATTGCGGGTACAGTTCATGGCCATTGCAATACAGCGAATATTGCAAATCACACACATTTTTTTTTAATTTTGTGGTGCAAAATTTTTTTAATTTTGTGGTGCAAATAACCCGGTCCAAGCGCTCCATGGCATTGGACCGGGTTATTTACGAGACCGCCTTCTGCCACCAATAGCCTCCCACCGTCCAGTATGC
>JANHZT010007351.1:215197-233142 GCA_032468215.1 Stegonotus admiraltiensis | reverse complement strand
GGAGGGAGAGAGAGAGAGAGAATAAATGATATATATCTTGACAATCAGTTTAAACTGATCTGTCAACATCCTCTTTTATGATTTATGCATAATGAGTTCACTGAGATTTTTCTTAATGGTAACCGAATACAAGACTGTTTTTTTTAAAATTGCTATTTTATATATTACCATTGTTATTTATAGCAAGTTTGCTTGCAGTGATCAAAGTCGGAAGTGGATTGCGCTATATGTGATGGAAAATGCACACATTTCTCTTTCTATCTAGTAGGTGAATCTGCTGGCTTCGTTCCCATGCTCTCAATATTTGCTGCATGAGTCACCCTTGATGACAAATACATGAGCCGCATCTCTGAACCCTGTTTCCAACTATCCTTTCTTTGTGCAAAATTCAGCATGTTGTTAGTCAGAGCAGCTGTAGTATGCTTTGCGCTATACAAATCAGTTGCAAATTAACTCTCTTGAAACATCATGGCTCCAAGCCAGCACACTTCCCCCAAACAATGTGATTTTATACCAGTAGGCATCCTGTTGCATGCATGCACTCATCTCGGACAGCTTGAAGACTTGTGGCAGTGATGAATTAGATTCATAAAAAGCACTTTCTTGCCCTGAACTCCCAAAAGAGATCAATGCATTTCTCCCATTGGCTACAGCAGGGTTGTCAAACTCCGGGACAAATGCATCAGGCACTGGCCACGCCCACACCCGGTTTAGCGAAGGGGGGGGAATGTCCCAATGCATCACATGATGCTGCCATGACAACGTGAGTTTAACACCCCTGATCTACAGGGTTCCCCACCCTGTCCTTAACAAGGAGGTGGTGCTTTTTTTCCCTTAGTTGAGGGATAAACCAGAGACTGCATTTTAGTCCCAGTTAATTCAGCATGAGCATCTGCTGGATGGTAAACCAGGAGTGATGAGTTTCTTTTCAAGCACATCAGATTTCACAATCTCCAAAATACCATGTATAAAGCAAAATAAAGAAAAATCTGTTTCACGAGGGTAAATTTTAAAGAGTGTTCTTTCACACGATAATGAAGGTATATATTTCTTGATTCTAAAAGGGCAGATAACTTCTAATGGCATGCATTACTGGTATAAGAACAAAAATGAAGGAAGATAGTGCATAGATTCTGCAATCTATGCTAGCTATTTACATTTATAAAATGATTATAGGGGTCTTGTAAAATTTTATTCATACAACGTGCCTACTCCTTTTTCCTTATCAGATGTTTATTTATTTACATAGCTGCACATCTCACTCAGACAATGTCGACTGGCGACCCACAGGGGGAGGGCCTTCTCTGTGGGGGCTCCTGCCCTCTGAAATGAGCTGCCTCCAGGGATACATCAGCTTCCTGATCTCCGGACCTTTCGCCACGCCCTTAAGACTTTATTATTTCACCGCGCGGGGCTGGTTTAAACAATTGATTTATATGTATTTTGTATTGGTTTTTAATTTGGGGTTTTTAACTATATGGGCCAAATTAATTTAATTCTATTCTAAATGTTCTTAAATTTTGTATTACATGTTTTTTATTTGCTGACTGTTCACCGCCCTGAGTCCTTCGGGAGAAGGGCAGTATATAAATTCAATAAATACAAATACAAATACAAATACAAATACAAATACAAATACAAATACAAATACAAATGTAACTTTGGGAGACTTACAATAAAACCCATCTAATACAAAAAATAAAAACACATAGCAACCATTAAAAACCACCATTAACACAGCCAGGGATAGGTTCTGTCTCACACCCAGGGTTCCAGGCTTAAGCACAAACTCAAGTTTTCAGAGTCTTGCAAGAACACAGTGTAGGGGAAGGCTGTTCCATGTGATAGGGAGCTATCAAATAGCATTTAGCCAAACATTTATTGTTGTAAATTTTAAGCTGTTTTAATTTATTGGGGGTTTTTTTCTTTTATTCCTTGTTACTGGATTCTTTTTCTCAAGTGGTTGCATTAAGAGCTTCCTATTGTATTTTGTGATGGAAGTTCCTTTAGTCAAAATACAAGTTTTGTAATTAATAAATTCATAATTCAGCCCCTCAAGAACCTTTCCACAAAAACTTTCCTCCTTCTTGGCCTTTTTAAAACGTCTCCCACTTGTCATCGTAGCAGTTAAAAACAAACATAAAAAGATATAGATTTTTTCTGGAACACCTTGATTGATTGGTTGTATATTGATGGAATTTTAAAGCCCACATGTTGAGATTTTCAAGGCTTTTCTTTTTCCCTCGATGGGGAAGGGTTAGAATAAGTACACCCTAGCTTTATAATGAGGCAGTAGACAGCTTTGTAAAACTGATACACCAGGGATGAAATTCAATTTTTTTTACTACCGGTTCTGTGGGTGTGGCTTGGTGGGCATGGCAGGGGAAGGATACTGCAAAATCTCCATTCCCACTCCACTCCAGGGGAAGGATACTGCAAAATCCTCATTCCCACCCCACCCTGGTGCCAGCCAGAGGTGGTATTTGCCAGTTCTCCAAACTACTCAAAATTTCCGCTACTGGTTCTCCAGAACCTGCTGGATTTGTGATATACAAAATAAACTCATTTCATAGCATATGCTAGGAATGTAAGTTATGCCATTTTCTTTTGGTAACAGTGAATTTTCAGAGCATCTCAATTCTGTTTGCTTTGGCTCTGAACTGTTGATATTCAAACTTATTCTCACTCAAAAACCATCTAGTAATTACTCCAGAATTGACATTCATACACTGTAGACGTATTTGAAAAGCTGTTGGCTTTCTTTTTCACTAGAGTTCCTAGCAGAGTATTGAGTTAACTCTCTTTACTGTTCATTCCTAAACTGGTTTAAATAATCACTATTTCCTACCCAATTGACATAAGCTGGAAGCTTGGCATGGCAATCCTTCTAGTGAATTTGTTTTTAAAAATGATTTGCAGTGAGAGAGAAATTGTGAAAGGAACAAAAATTGCTTATATTGCTCTTCAACTGTCTGGGCTCTATCTTAAGTACCGTTGCTACAGCAAATGCAGAGGCACTACTTTCTCAAAAAAGGGCAAGAATCAGGAGAAAAACAGAGTCCAAAGACTTTAAAAGTACAGCCAGGGGCAATTTTGACTAAAAGGTAACTGCACTTCAATAAGGCAAGCCACATTTAGCAGCATCCTGGATTCACTGATGTGAGCTGGATGAAAGACGTGCAATTATTTTGCAGCTGAGGCACATTTCTTTCTAGTTTTTTTAGGCAGCCAGACAAGCCAACGGCTGCATGGGGTATGCATGCAATCCAAGAGTAGGCAGTGATGCAATCCAAGAGTAGGCAGAATTTCACACACACACACACACACACACACACACACATTTTAGGTTGTTTTTTTTCCTTCCCAAGTAAATCAGAAAATTAAGACAATCAGAAATTGCACTGGTATTTTTTGTATTGCTGCAAAATTTTGGCACGATGAACTTTGAATACTTCAGAAGCTGTCTGTCTATGGGCTACAGATTGCCCACCCCGAGGAATACTAGGGGGGAAAACAGCATTTCACCAATGAGAGAGAAGCAGAAGGAGAACAGCCTGTGACTTTTATTTTTACTAAGCCTGTCCCAGCTGTCCAGAGGATTCCAACTGCTTGCAGGTCCTAGGAATGATATTAGCTGCCTCTTCTCTTAATAAAGATACCTTGACATAATTGCTGAAGGGACATATTTCCATCCTTTGTCAGTCAGTCAGGTCCTAGCCCACACTCTTCTTCTTGTCAATGTAGTACTACACTGGCACATATTTTGATCTATCTAGACTTTCCTTCCAGAAGCACATCCTTTTCTGTTCCAACCAAGAAATAGTTAATAATACCCAACATTCATTTTATTTCAGAGACCTCAGGAAATATTAATTCTCCCAGATTTCAATGAAGCATAATGATTTCTACTCACATTCCAAATGCTTGTCTGATTTGCTGTACACCCTGAACTTTTCCGCAGTTCAGCTTCCCTGTGATTCTGGGTGCATTTTCAGAAATATATTTGATGCTAGTTGTCATCTTCTGCCAACATTTCTCTATTTGATATCATCCAATCCTTTTCTAGAGTTGAAGTTTCCACTTAAGAAATCTCCAAAAGAGAAGAATTTGAAGAAAATAAATATTTCCTATAGTATTCATGAATGATCTGTGGAATTTAAACTCAAGGTCCTCAGAACTTGACTTTTTTATCATAAAGCACATTTCTGTTAGCAGAATTCAGTAGTTCCATTTTTAAAGTAACAATTAGATCCCATTTCACATATATGGCAGTCCTGGGGTTGACAATTCTTTTTTCAATGAAATGGGTAGATTGACTCAGTGATGCAAAGAAATGCTTCTCAGAGATCCTTTGTCTTTTTTTTTTGAATGAACCAGATCTGCAAACCGATCAGCTATAACAATTCATCGTGTTCAATTATGATGTGAATTTTATGCAGAGGCAAACTAGATCAATATATAAGCTAAACATTTTCAACACTGCGCCAAAATACTCTTAAATATAAAGCTGAATTTGACTGCATTTTCCCCAGTTTTCAGATGCTTTGAAAAGGTTGATCCCAGCAACTTTTTATTTTTATCCTTTTTTAGGTTAAGCTTATTTGTAGTAGCTTAGATGGGGCAAGCAGGAACATAAACAGTGCACCTATAATGACACTTATTTTTCTCAGATCTCACACTCCAAGGAATGTTTAAAATTGTAAATGTGATTGTCTTATATTACCTTCATAATAATGACGCTAAGTAGGTTGCAAAATCAACTAGTACAACCATAGTTTAGTATCCCTTACAAATCTAAATTTCCAGCCACTTTCAAATCAGCATTTCACACGTCATCATGCTGGATTTTATTGAATATACAGTATTTCTTTTAATGCCAGCCCCAGAGCTTCTAGGAATATTATTTGATTCCCCTGTTATGCCTGGCTTTGAAAATGTAGATAGGCTGCAGGTTTCAAGGGGTACCCTAAAGTAAAAATATTTCAGGAACCCCCTGTACCAATGCAGTTGATATACATTTTGGCATACTTGATAAGAGAGCTTTATTAGCGATGTCAGAACATATTGCAGTCCTCAATGTCTGCAGTTTTAGAACATTTTTTTTATATTTAAAATATATTTTAGGGCTTTTCATGAGAGTAAAAACTAAGTAGTACACAAAAGGTTGAGCACCAGTTCTGCCTGTCCCAGTGGCACTCTGCCATTTGAGTTTCTTTCTTTATTTCAAGTGAAATTGAATAAACCACAAGCAACATGAAGCTCGATCAAGTTAATTTAGTCCACTGAAAGCTGGGACACTGAGAAACAGAGTAATTAGGAATGAAAATAAAAGCCAACAGACATTTTGATCAGAGTAAGACTTTCTGTATGATTATCATGGTATCAGTGGTGTATCAGAACTTGTATCACAATAGTAGTCCTTGACTTACCACAGTTCATTTAGTGACCAAAGTTACAACGGCACTGAAGAAAGTGACTTATGACCATTTTTCACACTTATGACCATTGCAGCATCCCCTTGGTCACGTGATTTTACATTCAGACAACTGGTTCCTATTTATGTCCTAGGGTCATATGACCATCCTTTTGACAAACAAAGTCAATGGGAAGGCCAGTTTAATTTAACAACCATGTTACATTAATATATAAAATGTAACTCCCACATTTTCATTTTTTCCCCTTTGAATCAATCTTGGTACATTTTATATCAAGCCAGCCCCATCTTGGCATACAACTGCAGTGACTCACTTAACAAATACGGAAAGAAAAGTAGTAAAAATGGGCAAAACTCACTTAACAAATTTTCCACTTAGCAACATAAATTTTGGGCTCAATTGCGGTCATAAGTTGAGGACTACATTAAGAGAGTGGTGATTTCCTTTCATCCTTAAAAGACATCACATCATATAACCACTGACATTTAACCTCCGTTGTGCCACAAATGCAAAAGCAAAGCAGATGTCAAAGAATATATATGATTAAAGGTATCTTTAATTAATCATTAATGCCCTCTCATTAATCAGGGCTTGTGGCTTTGGCCGTTCCAACCATGCCAACCTCTACTCTTTCTTCTTAAATAGTCTGTGCAGGTCAAATTGATAATTACGTTTGTGCAAATGGCCAGTCACATGGAACAAATTTCAAGCTTTTGTTTCATAGAGATACATGGAAAAAAAACACAAGAGAAATTCCAATTATGGAAGAAATTCCAAATAGATGGAATTCCAACTCCCCAAGAACTCCCACTGAACATTTGGAGAGGGAGTTAAAAGGGGAAAACTTATTTTTTCTTGAATTTTCCCAAGCAATCCAAAGACTTATTTTCTGGGTAACAGAGGAGCCTTTAGAAATCATGGGAGATTTTAATAATTTGCCCTATAAAGCTATCCATCAGAAACTCCAAATTTTAACTAAATTTCTAATTAAACTTCTTTTTCTTTTTCTTTCTCTGGTTTATAAGTCACAGCTTTTCCTAGAGGATCCTCAGCAGTATAAAATTTAAAAGTAATGATTGGCCTATTGGATTTATCATAAAATTGTTTTTTTCCCCACTCTCTCTGAACGCCTCAAATTGTGTACATTTTGTCCTACTTTTTGCTCTGCGAGTTGTTTGTCTTTGGCACTATCAAATGCAGAATCCATTTTCCTTTTTCTTTAACAGACATCAGATGGAAGAGGACCCTGAGAAATGTTGTGAATGAAACTAAGATTATTTCAGAGAAATTTTTCTTATTTCTGCACTTGGTGAGAGAAATAGCATCTGATTATATACACTTGAGTGCCACCCAGAGTTGCCAGATGAGATGGGCAGCTATATAAATTTGATTAATAAATAAATACTGGATTGGTGCAGATTTGTCTGGTTCAGAATGGCATCTCTTAAATTACATTCCAACATTAGCTCAACAGATTCTGGGCTATGAGAACACCATTGTCATTTGGGTGACTATTCCTTAGAATACTTTCAAGAAATGTTTCTTTTTAATGATTTCACCAGGAAAAAAAACATTGGCAGAGGACTTTAAATATTGTTACATTATTGGATCAATATTTGTGTATTCAAGCTTCTGCCAAGTCAGGAGGTAGTGTGAATCTGATGACAATTTCGTTTAGAATTAGAAACGGTGGCTTGTGCATATTTAACTTTGACTAAATCGTTTAAACTGTGTTCCACCTATGGCTTTGGCTTTTTCATTATTATTATTATTCTTTTCCAGTGTTTATTGTATTTTGTTATTTTATATAAATTATTTGGTTTTTGTTTAGAAAAATAGCTTATAAAAATTTAGAAGACTGAGTGGTCAAATGAATGAAATGGCATGATAGGTTGGGACTCAAACCGAGCTCTTATTCATTTTAGAGGTTAAAGTTAGTAGACTTGTAAACTTTTTGCAAAGGTCATCAGTTGTCCACATCTAAGTTGGCCACATCTCGTATGCTACTATATGACTTGCAGGAGGGGCCCTCTCTATGAGAAAGTCTTCTGCAAGGACCCTGCTATTGAGTCTTCTCAATGATACCTCTCCTCTGATACCTCAGATATTTGGAGCACTCCGTCTTTATTAAGCTTTCAAAGAGCCTTGGAAACTGAACCATGGAAAGCAATTGGGAATGAGAAGGAAAGTCTTGGTACTGTGGAGTCAGGGAATATTGGCTGGATGTTATTAGCTGTTTTATTAGGTGTTTGATTTTTTTTTTCCTATTGCATTACCCCTGCTCTCTATTTAGTTATTGTAAGCCAATCGGAATCTTTAGATTGGAGTGGCATATAAACTGCAGTAAGTAAGTATGTGAATAAATAGTTTTGAACTTTGAAAGCCAAAGCTAACATTTGGATTGGCCCTGGTATTTGAATTAGAACAATATATTCTGACCCATTCGACCATAATGAATACCTAAGTAAACATTAGAATATTTTCAAGTTGGCTTTAATAAAGTCCACGCAGAATGCAGCACAGCAGTTCCATCTGTGTTACTTTATTGTACTGCTATTATTACATGCTGCCTAAAGTATTTGTATTATAGAGTGATATCCAAATGTTATGAATACAGGTAGTCCTCAACATGCAACCCGGAGGTGGGCTCCAGCTGGTTCAGGCTGGTTCTGGCAAACCTGTTGTTAAATTTTTGCGCGGTTCAGAGAACCGGCTAATCGCACCACTGGCTGTCCCTGCCCCTCCCAGTCACTCCTTATCTCACTTTGCCAGCCTTGGCTGCAGCATAGCAGCTACTGTTCTCTGGCTCCCTCGCTCCCTCGCTCACTTGCCTCCACCATATGCCCCCGTGGCCCAGCCCACTTGCCTGCCTTCACCCCAGCCTCCCACGTGGCCCAGCTACCTGCCAAGACTTCCTTCGCTATTCTCCACTGCCTCCCAGTGAATGGCCTGTTACAGGGCCTTCCTAGGGTTCCCTCTGAAATAGGCTGAAATAGAGGGTCCCTGGGCCCGATCTGCTTGTCTGGGTCCCATCCAGGCTTTCCTAGGGCTCCCCCAGCCTCTTACAGGCCGAAATGGAGGGCCCCTAGGGCCCAAGCCACCCTCCCCACCCCATTTCCCATGGCTTTACTGTACTTACTTTTCAAAGAGCTGCAGACGAGGCTGACCCATGTGGCAGAGAAGCCAAAGTCTTTTATTCAGAAGCTGCCGGTGAAGCTGTAAGAATATGAGATGTAAGGAAAACAGCTTTCCCCATCTGAATAAAAGACTTTGGCTTCTCTGCCATGTGGGCCTGTAGACTTAGTTTTTACCCAGTCAGGGCCCAGTCTGCATTCTGCTAACTGGCTAATTCGAATGAGCAGCTTCAGGGATTGGGGTGTGGCAGCCAGTCAACAAGGACCCTGCAGTTCAGCCCAATGAGACAAAGGAAGCAACCTCACCTTTTATTGGCTGCTGCTGTTGCTGCCTCAATTCCTGAAGCAAGAGGTTGCTGTGGTCAGTCCAGGCCTAGGCCTCCTGGCCACATGGCTCCAGCCAGTCTTTTACTCAGAAGCTGGTGAAAATGTTTTCCTTAGATTTCACGTTCATACAGCTTCACCATCATCTGAATAAAGCACTTTGGCTTCTCTGCCAGTGGGTCAGTCTCTTCTAGACCTCTGGAGATCTTCAAAAAAGTAAGATCTTCAAAAAGTAAGTAATAAAATAAATGGCATGATTAACATTTCTATTATTTTCAGTGGGAAGTAAAGGTAATTAAGTTAGCATGAATGGAACCCAGTGGTGGGTTTTACTTACCTCTGCTACTGGTTCAGTCGCGCATGCACAGAGCATATTTGATTACTTCCGGGTGGGTGGGTGGAGCCTCCTGCCACTGCTACTACCAGTTCTCCCAATGAGAACCAGGAGCAATCCACCACTGAGGCAACCTATTAAGATTATTTTTAAAAATATAAAAGAACTATACGTTAAAAATGTCCCTGATTTGCAACTAAATCATTTATGTCCAGCCTTTGATTTTTGTAGCAAATTGTACATTTTTGTTTTGATAAAAGCAAAGTGAATATTCATTGAGAATCATTCTGTTTCTTCAGAGTAGTTCCTCAATCACCATCCTCTAAAGCTCTGCTCCTTAACTGATTTTTCTTAATAACTCTTCTATTTAGAACAACATAAAGGAAGCAGAAAAAAAGGCAACAGAATTCCTAAGGGAGCAAAATCCCTACAGCTGTATAGAGACCCTACAGTGGTCTCTAAAGTGGTCTTATTACCACTGTAAAATAGTACAATGACTTTAAAATACAGCTATTACTGTTTCCAAAAATATATATACCAAAATTGCTAAAATTTTAGAAGGTACCTATGTTAACAGATAGCTACTTCCATTAGCAGAAGAACAGCTTCCAATATAAAGGGAATAATCACAAATCCAGCAAGTTTTTATATTTGCTTGAGAGTCTGTGAGAAACCTTTTGCTAATGTTAGAATGAGACTTCACTGAACAACTAATGTAGTTTTGTCTTGTAGTTCTTGAAATCCATGTCACAGAATTCAATGTTTCAAAGGTATTCATATCATTTTAGCCATTTTTATATAAAATTGCCAGATTTAAAAATTCTGAGTGTTTAAACATTTCATGGGAAAGTCTTTTTATAATGCCACTATCAAGCATTGTACATTAGGCTTGTCAAATTTCTTGTTTTTGAACAGATTGCATTTCACAATACTTCAAGTGTATAATGGCTTATTTAGTTATATTAACAGAAGATATATCAGTAAAAATTATACCTTTATAGCAAAAAAAAGTAAGTAATCCATGGGAAATGGGGTGGGAATCTGAGATGCTAGCAAAGCAGGCTCAGTCTGTGGAGACCCAGCAGATCGGGTGGGGGAAGCAATTGTGGGGACCCCAGGGGAGCATGAGGTATCTCAGTGGATTGGTCTGCCCCACATGATGTTCCCCAGCCTGAGATACCTCATATGCATTTAAAGACCTGCACGTTCAATTAACAAATGCATTGGGGAAAGCAGGGAGTGATCATGTTAATTTAAGATTTTCCTTCCAACTGCAACCTGAGAGAGCATAATATTGTGTCTCCTAAGTCCTGCTCGATGCATTCAGTCATGTTGAATCAATAATAGCAAAAGGCCTCAATGGTTTAATTGTTACACTTTCTCTCAAGTAAGGTTGGCAAAGCCATCTACTCAAATTTCCAAGGCTCCTTTTACCCCAGATTCTATCCTGAATGCTGATTATCATGAAGCCATATAATTACCATATTTTTTGGACTATAAGATGCACTCCCCCCCCAGAAGTGGGTGGAAATGTCTGTGCATCTTATAGAGCAAATATTGCAGTGGGGGAGGGGGTTGGTGCAGCACCAATCAGCTGTTCTAGGCGGCAGGGATTGCTGCCTCTCGCCGCTGCTGCCCATTCGCCACCAATCACAGTGATCACTGGCAAATGCACCGCAGTAGCTCAGCTCAGCTGACCGGTGGTGGGCGCAACGGAGCAGAGCCCTGATGAGCCACACGCTGGGGCTGCGATAACATGCTGAAGCTGACCAGGCTGATGGTGCAAGGACGGTAGCCAGATGAATACCGTATGGATGCTGGGAGGCAGAGGCAGATTTTTTTTTTCTTGTTTTCCTCCTCTAAAGCTAATGTGCATCTTATAGTCCGGAGCATGTTATAGTCCGAAAAATACAGCAATTTCTTCTAAAAATGACGTAGATTTAAAATCCACCCACCCTTCAACTCACTTCAACATCTTGCTTAGAAAATGCAACAGAGCAGTAATTTCCTTTGAACATACCAAACAAAATGGGGAGAATGGGATGGATAGGACTACCTCTTTAAGGGAAGCAGAAGCAATCCATTTCCAAGGATCACTGATTAATTTTGATGCCTATTATCCTTTCCCTAGACAATGATCCCCAAAGGACTAATGGAAGATTTTAATCCTTAAAGTAGTTTGACGCATAGTGTAGCCCATTTGCAATAATCTCTGGGTCTGTTAAAATTATGGCATTCATTAGTGAAGGCTGAGTAGCTTTATTCATGAAAAGAAAATCAAATTAAAGGGGTCTTTGAAGTTCTAGCTTTTGATCTGTTCCAAAACAGTCTACTCACCATCAGCTCCAGGAGACAATATTGGATGGATGTGAAGACGCCATTGGAACAGTCATCCCAAATCTCACATGTGGATACCACGTACAGTCACAGATGACATTCTAAGTTATGCATAACTCCAGAGCACCTATTTGAATGTGTTCCCTTCCTGTTTTATTTTGCTTGAGATATACAACCCATGGGACTTCTAATTGCCACCCTTCATTTTATTTTATTATTTATTTATTTATTATTAAAATTATGGCATGTATAACCCTCAAAATCCCCACCCACCCATTCCGATTGGGCTGCTGAAATTCAGCATTAAGCTGCAAGGCAGGGTTTTTTTACTGATTTTCAGAAATAGGAGGTAAATTAAAATGTTAAGCCTTACACAGGCTTTCACATATCTTGAATTTTTTTTTTATGTTCTACCTCTTTTTTTGAAAAAGTTTTTAAAGAGTCCAATTTCTATCTGATTTTTTCTGGTAATGTAATTATATTACTGCTGGCTGTAGTAAACTCACTTACTCTATAAATGAATCTTTGTTCCTTCCATGTGACATTTTTATGTCCAAAACAATAAATATGCTTTCCAAATCAAATCACCAATCTGAGATCCAGTATTTTAAAAATCATTTAGTAACTTTTTTAAATAGAATGCTTTTAGGTGCATTTTTTATTATGCAATTTAGAAATTAGTTTGTGGAAAGAAAGATAAACCTATCTTGCCCACATAAGAGATGGAAGATGATGTGGCATGTTATTGGTAATCTCCCATATCTTTCTCCATCATTTTCTTTATCATCAAAAACCTTCTAAGAAGGGGAAATCAGAATAACTGCATAACATCTTTTGATTGGGAATACAAAAGTATCTATCTGAAGTGATGGCCCCAGTTCAGGGACCAATTTCCTCTTATCTTGGGAGCACTTCGAATGCTAGTTCCTAATTCAGAACTTGGCAAAGTAGAACACTAGTTGAGTTTTTAATTTTGCATAGCATATGTCACTTTGCATTTACCAACATTTAATTTCATCTGCCATTTCATTCCCCTTTCTTCCGACACTGTGAAATCCTTCTGTAAATCTTTTCAGTCTGCTTTATACTTAACTGTGTTGAATAATTTAGCACCATTTGAAAATTTAGTCATTTTGTTATTCATTCCTTTTTTCAGCTCATTAATGATTTAAAAAACAAGTATCACATTAATGTGGAGACCTCTTTTCTTCTTCATTCCTGAAATGAGGCTTGGTCATTTGTTTCTGCCATATTTGATATAATTCTTGTTATAGTTGACATCCAGAAAACAATCTCATTCCTTTATCTGATATGGTTTGTTTGTCAAAGGAAGGTATTACTTTATTTACAGTTATAGCAAGATTTGGATAAAGTTTTATGAAGCTTTGATTCAATCAAACATGACGTGAAAGTTCCATCAGCTGTTCTTGATATCAATTTTTGTCTAAAACTAGTCTGCAGTTGGAGGATATCAATTACAGCAGGGCTCCCCAACCCCTGGTCCATGGATTATAGCATGCCAGCAACTGGGCTGCACAAACAAGTGAAGCCCCATCCGCGGGATGCAGGTAGCACACAAAACCAGCCCCCCTCCGGTTCGCAGAAAAACCTTTCGCCATGGAACTTGTCCCTGGTGCCCAAAAGGTTGCGGGCTGTTGAATTACAGCATATAGAAGGAGTTAACTTTTAACCTGGTGCAGCTTTCTCAATGCAATCCCACAATGGCTATTTTAGCAAGGCAGCATAAAAACATAATAGATTATTTAGATATGTGATTTGCATTATGGAATTGACAAATTAAATATTTCAAACCTGATCTATTTCCTTCCAATGCCTTCTTTCTTGTTGGAGGGTGGCAACCCCCCCTCCCCAAATTCCAATTGATACCATGTTGTCTTCTCTATTTTTATCTTCATTATAATAAGTGGGTCAAAAGAGAGAAGCACATGACATCATATAGAAGGCTAGAAAATGTTACTGATTTCGGTTCTCTTCTCTCATACAAAAAGCTGAATCAAATGACAGTCAGTACTACTCGGGTAAAATATATATTATGGAATGGATGCAGTTCTGTTTCTCTGAATCACAACTAGCTAGAAATAATTAGTATGAAGGGGAACTGATCCATTTAGCTTCATGAGCCACTAATCTTACTAAATTAGTTGTTAACATAATTTCTTCAGGACTATTGATTTCAATGGGTCCCCAAAGCTCTCAGCTTTAGCTAGTCGGTACTCAATAGATGCTGATCAGTTAATTTTAACAGTTTATGGGTTTTGTAGGAATTATAGACTTTTACTTTTACCATGTGTGCTTATCAATTATCTGTGGGTTTTTTAAAAATACTGAGGGTTGGATATCAAAACAACAGCAAATACTCAAAAGTGGGGATTTTTGTTTGTTTGTTTATTTGTCTGCTGTTTTTCAAAGGGTACAGATCTCATCCCTTTTCATTTTCATTTTTTAGCAGAAAAGAACATGGGAAAGAAAGTAAAAGGGTTTGGGATTCAGACAGACAAGGTAGCCAGAGTTCCAAGGCCCCTTATGTAGCTTCCCCAAAACTGAACAAAATAATCCCAGGTAAATAGCTTACAAAACAAAGATTGCATCACCAAATGGGTCAGGTTTGGCTGGGGGCTGCAGAAAGAAAAAAAAATCCCCCAGGTATTCTTATAGGAGAGGCAGCTGAACAGCAGGTTGGAATGCCCCCACCCAATATGACAAAAGTTGCATGCAGCCTGCCCTGTGATTCTCAGTGCACATATCCAGGCAGACCCAAACACAGCATGATAGAAAAACAGAAACATTCACAGATACAATACCTGAAATCCTTAGAAGACAATACAAACACCTCCTATGGCCACTGCTCTTCAAGGGACAAAAAACAATTCCAAGAAGCCATCCTCTGCGCACTTTCTCTTATTTGTTTATTCTTTCTGATTCAAAGGAATATTGGAAAGAAATTATGAGATTATGTGAACTAGTTCAGCAGGATAATTTCTGGGAAACTGAACAGAACTAAATTGTTGTGGAGGAAGATGGGAAAAGCAAGATGGAGTTTGAACATGGGAGAGGCAGCTAGGCACTAACTTGTAATGTTGCAGATTCTCTGCTCAAAGGCCCCTCACTCATCCCTCTCTATTACAGCAGAGGTTGAAAATAATTATAGTAATCTTGCTCCATCTACTTTCCCTGCTTTCTTTCCCAAAGTGTCTAATGAGCTACACGGATATTAATGAACCTATTCTATAAAAATGAGCCACTTTATCCACATAACGAGTAACTTTATTAGGTTCAAAATAGGCCTCAAAGATAATTGAAATAACAACAAAGTTGGGGATTGGTCAAAGAACTGAGTCAAAGTATGACATTCACTGCAGTGTTTACTTTGATACCTTTGATACCTTTGATAAGTTTTTGACTGACCCCCAATTTATTTTGGAAATTCCTCCAATTCCTCTACTGATGCTCTTTTGCAGATGCACTGTTGTTATTTCTTATCAGGTTTTTTTTTTAATCTCAATATATCAAGTCCAGCAATGTGTCAGCTCATTTAGGGAATCTTGGAAAACTGACAACTTTCTTAAATATATTCTCTCTTAAAATGTCAACTTAGATTGTTATAGCCTTTCTGATTTTTCTTGACAGGTAATTCAAATGAATAGGGGTGCTGTTTCAATGCATAACTGTAAAAGACACAAAATATAAATAGAGGAATTGATTGTTAATTCATCAATTTGGAAACCATCCCTTTTTTACCATCACAAAGCCCAACAAATCTCTTAAGCAACAACTAGAAATATTCATTGTTGTTTGCAAGAAACCTTCAGTTCCATCCAATGAGCCCATCTTTCCACTTTTTGGAATCACTGTTTGGAGATTGAATTTGCTATCTACAACCCATTTTTAGTTGATAAAAATCTCTCTCTTTTTTTTCTGATTTGTTACTTGGGTTCATTCTGATACATTGTTTCTGATCATTCCACTTCTGATGTCCATTTGAAAAAAGCCCGGAGATGTAATGACATGCTTGTGAAAAACAGATCTGGGTTGGAATGACAACCATTTCTATTTAGCTCTTTGACTCCATTTTCAAAGAAAGAAATGTTCTGTCTTTGGGGTCACTAAGTTACCTGATCTCACAGAGGAAATAAGACATGACAGGACAGATTAGAGCAAAGGGGCCTAAAATAGATTACAAGAGCAATAGGCACAGCAGAAAGGGGAGGCAGAATCCCACCAAGGAGCTGCAAGAGGGCTCAGGACCATGGATAGTTCCACACAAGAATGTCCTCTTTACTTCCATACCTGCTAGGATGCAGAAATAAAAAGAGATTGTCACTGTAAAGCTTCTGAAACTAACTGATGCCTCAAATATCATGTTGTGATCAACTCCATTCCCTCAGCAGCAGCTTTCTGCATCTTAAAGAAGCCTACTTTATTTATATTTTGTAATACTGGGGAAATAGACGTTCTGCTAGGGATTCCTCCTCTAGCATTAAAACCAAATGCAAAGCTGAGTTGCCTGCCTGGAAGGGACTGAACTGATCTCACCCAGAGGACTGTAAAGGACTGGAAGCCATGACAATAGGGTTCAGTACAATCTTGCATTAACACCACCTTTTGCAGCTCTCACTGACATTGCTCTGTTTCTATTTTAATGCTTTCTATATTGGCAGATTAGCATGGGCCCATCATAGGAATTCATCACTGTAGTTCTGTCTCTCTTAATATAAATAGAAGTATCTTAAGATTTGGCTGATTGAGTTAAATGGTACTTAGAAAGATAGATACAAACAACGTTTACTGTGTAAACATGCTACCAAATGGCAAATTTTTCAGCTTGTTTCTTCTGCTTTCTGATATTGCAATATGATGATAGATGCAGTCTTCACTCTGTAGAAGAAAGGGTGGCAATATGGAGTCATAACTGCACACACAGCATCAATATGATGGAATACATTATCCCCATCAAAGAAGAAAACCTGTGATTCTCTAGCTATTCCTGAATTTAAATTCCCAGCAACTCCAGCACACATAGCCAACAGCAAGTGATATTATGAATAGCCACATCTCAAGACCCATAGGTTTCCTCAACACTGATTTTCAGATACAGATATATGCAATATGTAGGGATTGGATATGGAAAGTGTCATGGTTACAGAGATTGCTAGTTACATCTGAGGCAGGGTGTGAGTCTCACAATAAAAATTATAATCAAAATTACAATTCCTAACAGTGGAAAATGATCAAAACTAAAAGGGAAACGTATTAAATTTCTCAATAAAATTTTATACAGAAACTACTATTTTGCTTGTCTGTGCTTTGTTTGTAAGCAAACAAGGTAGCATATAAATAAATATTGAGGAATGGAAAATCGAATCTATTGTCACAATATTAATTTTTTTTAAAACTGCATTGTACTGGCAACTTTTTTTGTTGTTTTGTTTTTTGCAGATGGATGCCTGACTCGTGCCCAGAATTCCCAGTATTGAATATGCATGTTCTGCTTATTGCTCTGAGGGATGTAGATATTATCGTATATTATTGCTATAATTTTTCTTCCCAAACTATGTTTTATATTTTGTGTAATTTGCATAATCTTTCCGTATCCACCACTATCCAATTTTAAAGCTTCTCAGAATCCATAAATGCTGGTATACTAATATGTTTTCATGTAGAAGGATACTTCTTCAGTCTGAAATAACCTTTAACTCCCCTACTTGCATCTTTGGCAAGCACAGTTCCTCTGTAGCACGAACCTTTATTATTTGCATTCTTCCTGTGGATTCTTTCACAGACATTTCTTCCCTGAGGTGATCCCAGATTGCAACCATCCTCCTCTGTTTCCTAGCAAGGGATCACAAATGAGACACATAAATACATTTATTTTCACAAGTCAATAAAGTTCCTATTGCTCCTTTTTTCTTTTTTTTGGCCAATAGTTTGTATTACAGCGCCCTCTGGTGCCTTGAGATTCCCTTTAGTCTTGAGCCGGACCCTCTCTTCTCTCTATAAGGAATGTTTCTTTCAGGTCAAATTCAATTCTTGGATCCACCGAGTCTTCTTGGTAGCAAAACAGAAGGCTTTTGCCATTGCCACCTTCTAGGATTTATATAGACTCCTATTCTAGCCTTTAGTCTTAGCATTTCATATACAAGTATTACCAAAGACCAATTTTCTTTGACTTTCAAGCTCACATGAGGATGACCAGGGGTTATCTTGCCTTGTTGAGACAGGCCACACTAATGATTAGATAGAGCTGCATGTAATATTCCATAGAGATTGTTTGTTTGTTTGCTTGGATTTATATACCGCCCTTCTCCCGAAGGACTCAGGGTGGTGAACAGCCAAAGATAAAACACATACAATATAAAATTT